>MJUU01023846.1:0-21300 GCA_002080025.1 Modiolus philippinarum
TGATGAACGCGGACGTGAAAGAAGACCCTTAGCAACCAACAAGGTTCTCAACAACCATATGAATTGTCGCGATGAACGCAGACGTGATAGAAAACACCCACAAAAAACACGGGAAATCCCAAGAGTTATGTCCCTTTGACGAACGCGGACGTGATAGAAGACATCCAAAAAGAAACGCGGGAAATCCCAAGAGTTATGTCCCTTTGACGAACGCGGACGCGACAGAAGACACCCACAGAAATACAATGACGACAACTTCCGAAAACATCCGAAAGACCACGCCGGAGACGTTCTGACTAGGGAAAATTCCTAACTTCCGGTCTATACCTGGGGCTACGTCCACTTCCGGTCGCGCATGTCCACTGTAATAAGGTCAACCGTGACCCTTGCAGGGTCACGTGTTGTTCCAACACGTCATTTCCTATCAATATGCCCGACTAGGGCTTCAAATAAGACCACTTCCGGTTGACACATGGGGCTACGCCCACTTCCGGTCGCGCATGCGCGCTCCACTAAGGTCAACCGTGACCCTTGCAGGGTCACGTGTTGTTCCAACACGTCATTTCCGATCAATAGGCCCTTGTAGGGCCTCAAATAAGACCACTTCCGGTTGACACATGGGGCTACGCCCACTTCCGGTCACGCACGCATCATATAATAAGGTCATACATGACCCCTGCGGGGTCTTGCACTCTTTCAACACGTCATTTCCGGTCAATATGGCTACTTAGAGTAGCTACACACCTACTTCCGGTTGCGCATGCGCAATGTTGACATGTTATACATCGATCACGTGACTTCCGCTTCCGGTCACGTGACTTTCATCACGTCATTTCCGGTCTACGTCACTTCCGGTGACGTCACTTCCGGCTCCACCTCGCTCCACCTCCTCAAATACGACCTGAACTGTACTCATATACTACTTACTGACAATGACATCAGGTGCTTTGTAAAGTGTATTGCTGTTAAGACAAAGGATGCTCGCCATCGGGAAGTTAAAATCACCACGTTTGTTATAAAGTCATACAGCATAGATTTTCACTTTTCCAATTCTAAACTTCCCTTTTCTTCGTAGCAACATTCCAACAGCGCCAGCATATGTAGTTTACATTTCTTAGGTCATTCGCTACTCAGGGGCTTGTGGTCGATACAGTGACTTCCTTGATAGAGCCCGGTTATCCACAAATAGGCTAGTTAATAAACAAGGGCATGTTACCCATAGCTTGAAGTCATCACAATCTTGTGGACCACTATGGGATATCTCTTTATCAGATGACAACAGATATTTCCCTTAAAAAAGCTTAATTTTTGTTACCTCTAGCGGATTTGACATGTACAACACGGCTTGTGTCTTATAAGAAGCAGAAGATGCTAACTTTACCGATCCACCCGATCTCACCTGTGGTTTTTATTGGGTCCTTGTAATTCATCTTTGTAGTATTTGTGTCTTCATTTTTCTTTTCTTTGCAGCACTCATGTCATGTCTTTGTTTCTTTGTTTTACCGATGTTGCCATTGTCCTTGGACTGTTCGTTTTAGACTGACGGTTCGATACCCACTTACCTTGAAACGTTCATCTTCGTCCATGTACAACAAAAGATCCACATGGTAGAATTTTGCTTATTAAATATTTTATTACAAATAAATTCGATTTATAAGAGGTCCCGTTATTGATGGAGTAAATCATCCCTTTTAAAAAGTTGGCCTTTTAAATCAGGATCATTTAGTATGGAGTATACTTCAAAGGGGTCATGGAAGATTAATATCAAGTCGCTGCCTATTCAATATGACCGATAAGGCAAGTTTGACTGCAGATTGTTTTTGTTTACCTTCATGTTAAAGAACTGAATTGCAAAGTGTGAATGTTTCTACAGTGCTGTATTTATATAAACTGCTAAGATCGATTATATTATATTTATTAACTAAATGTACTATTTATACATTTCAAAACATAAAATAATATTGAAACATTGACTAGGTTCACAAAAATACTAAGCACTGTTCATTTCATTGTAGTGAAAGATCGTCCAGGACTTGGTATCACGAGAGCATCTGTTTTAGTTACAATCATTTTAACAGGTATTGAATTTAACTTTGAACAATCATTCCACGAAGAGTGTACAATTGAAAAAGAAGAAAATGAAAAAAAAATCACCATCAAAGATGAAACTTTAAAAAGCTTTTTATAAAAACTAAATCATTGGTATCACGAGAGCATCTGTTTTAGTTACAATCATTTTAACAGGTATTGAATTTAACTTTGAACAATCATTCCACGAAGAGTGTACAATTGAAAAAGAAGAAAATGAAAAAAAAATCCCCATCAAAGATGAAACTTTAAAAAGCTTTTTATAAAAACTAAATCATACGAAGATAAAAAATCTTATTCTGATAAATTGCTCATTCTGTTTCTAGTGGAGAGATTAATATATTAATTTTTTTTTGGTCAATGTTAGTTTGTCATTATGCATGATAAAATCTAACTTAAATAGGCTGTAGAATTTTGTTTCAAATGGGGGTATTAACAAAATTACCAATTATCAACCGCAATTGTCTTGACTTAGTACAAGCATTTTAAGAGAAATGGTGGGTAAAGCCGATTTTATGGCGTGCCAACACCCCCCCCCCCCCCCCCCCCCCNCCCCGCTCTCCCTTTCCATTGGGGAAGTGTCCGGTAGAAGCTGACCAGCATTTGCTATTGAAAGGTCGTACATGCGTAAGCCTAAACAAAATAAAGCTAAAAAAATGAACTGAAAAATCTTTTACTGAAAATTTCAATATCAGAAAAAATAAACTTGGTTCATTGTTCATTATACAGTTTCACTCATACAGTTTGATAACAAATATGTTAGTTCCGTGTCGTTATGTACAATAATTAAGTTGTTTCAGAATTGACGTTTTCTTTTGTTTTAGCTGAGTGTTTTGAAGGGGAACATCCAAACCCGACGGTAACTAAGTTTATTTCTGACTGTCCCAATGGTTTCAGAGAAGACTTGTAACTGAAAGTGTTACCATAAGCCTATAGGATAAATTATTTCCCCGCTGGCGGACAACTTTGATAAGATTTGGACAGGCACTAAATATTATGACCAGTTGGGTTCCAATTGGCCCAGAAGATTCAGAAAAGATCAGAGAGGTTTCGTCTCATATTGGTTCAGCAGCGGTTGTCCAGTAGCGTCAATGTTAAACTTTATTCCCTGCCGGGGCCATTTGTATTAGAATCTGAATGTGTAATTTCAAAGTGTCATTTATTGATTGCAAATTAAAACTTTGCTGGATTTGACAGTATACAAGTACATAATTCAGACTGAAACTTGTTTTAAAAATGTCGCATTTCATTATCCCCAAAAATATCATCAAGGCCAATTCCATTAAAATGCTTTTAGATGTCATCATTATTTCGTCCTTCATTCTTCTGAACATTTTCATTGTCCTGTTACAGCCATTATTTATACTTTACCATACATATTCTTAGATAATATTTGTTGCACCAGTTGTCCAAGTCGAATGATTTGTATAAATTTGTGATTATGTGGCACTTTTACTAAGACCAGACAAAAAATTGACAACTTTTTTCAACAGGTTCATTGCAATGCATAAGAAAAAACTGGACCGAGGCCTCTGTCATAAATTGTTGTTTTCTGGACATACAATTCAATATCTAACTAATTACTGAAGTAACTAAAAAGTTACTGTCTGTGTATAGCTATTTCGACAACTTGTGTCTCTTCATTGCAGATCAAATTAAAACAATTGGAAATCAAGTTATCGAAAGATGTATAAAATGTAGAGAACAAATAATCTAAAGGATCTAAATTGACTGATATAAGAAAGGATAACATAAAACATCTACAATGGCTGAAACTTATAATTGCATGCTACAAAATGCTGGGGGTACTACACTGGAAAAACACAAATTAGACAAAAGACACATGTAAACAAAGATAGGAAATGCATGGTAAGATTAAGCAAATGGAACAAAGCTTTTATTGTTGTTCTTCATCATGAAGACACCATGACGCCTTTGACAAAGATCAAATGCTAAGTTCAAGACGATTCCTAGCACCGTTTAAGCGGAATTCACTTGCTAATAAATAACTAAATACCGAAGTTACTGTGAATTTACTTTCTGCATATGCGCATTTCGACAACTTATGTCTCTTCAGTGCAGATAAAATCTAAACGTTCGGAAGACCAGAAACTCAAAATGTTGAACAACGCCACATCCATCCCATCTTCTACATAATTTGTTTATGGATGGGGGTTGTCAACAAGCGTAACATATCGGGCAAAATACTCTTACAAACACTGTCATAAACCGGTTTATGGGTACCCTAACCTCCCTTTTCTTTGTCCCGTTTCTCTATAGTATGGTAAACATAAGATGAAAACCTATTGCAGGCAGATTATTGACTCCACGACCACAATCTTGAGAGGAGAGAAAATGACAATATTTTAAAAGATGGGTTAAGGGGTCCTCGCCGCTAATCATCCGGCAAGCTCACGGATCTTAGTTTCTGGTAAAATATTGTTGAACTACGGAAGAGAAATTAAAGTCAACACTTCTTCCCTAAGGGTTTGGTAAAGAATTATCATGTATTTCAGTAGAAATTTGCAGTATCAGTGATATGCCAGTATGTGTGTAAAATTTCAGGTCAAAAGATCTGAAAGCCAAAATCAACAAAGAACAGAGCTTTACAAGAGGGAGATACTCCTAAGCCAAATAAACAAAGAACAGAGCTTTACAAGGGGGAGATACTCCTAAGTTTTGAAACAAAAAATATTAGATATCGTAATTTTCCGAATAAAATCGGATTTCGGGCAAGCACCGAAAAAATGGGCTACTGGGTTAATGAATGCCCTCGGGGACTAACTGTCCCGACTCAGTGATAAAAAAATAGCTAAATACCAAAGTTATTGTAAATTTATTTTCATTTCAAATGATTTCACTGGGCAGTTAGGTGAATATTAAAAAAAAAATCTACATTTAGTCCTATTATATTGTTTTTTTATTCACAACAGTTTAATTGAAAATGTTATTATGTTTAGGTTATTTGTCATAATATATCTAAATGAAGATTTCGATTATCAGAAAAATATTCATCATGTAACCAAAGAAATGAACTAATTTATGAATGTAAAACAGTGAATTTTATCGTTTTTTTTTTTTGTTTTTTGTTTTTTTTTGTTTTTTTTGCCGCAAGATGTATATATTGCCGATAATCGAATTATAGAATTTTTTTAACTATTGTGTCGATACACTTAATTCAAATTAACCCGGATAATCCAGTCACTACGATCGCTTCATTGATTTAGAACTTCGTTTTTTCAATATTTCACAAGGATAGTTTAAGGGTTAAAATTACTATACATTCTGTTAATTCCGTAAATTTTTACACTAGGTACACATTGCAGTTTGACAAGATCGTACTTAAATAATTAAATATTTCATGTATTAATTAACTATAAATTCGCAGTTTTGCGTGGAATATTAGATATTACATACATTCCAAATGTATTCAACACATCGTGTGAATATTTCAATTACATACTCGATATTTGTGACACTGAATACAAATTTCAGTTTTGACATGATCGTAATTCAGTATGCAATCAGATGGTTATGTGTTTTTTTTTTAATGGCAGTTTTGGTATGGAATATATAATTGTATTACAGTTGTACTATATGGTGTCTAAACTGTAAATGTACAACATCTTACAATTATTATTTATTATCAAATACACATTAATATTTTACCAGATCGTGTTTGAACATTAGAAATTTATTGTAAATTTCCCATATTTAACAATTCCTACTGTGTCGCCTGCGTTCACGCAGTGGCGACATATAGGGATCACTATCCGTCGTCTTGCGTCGTCGGCGTCGTCGTCGGCGTCACAAAATTTTCTGTCGCATTTTTCTCAGGAACCATGTATCCGAGCCTTCTGCAATTTGGCATGGAGTATCAGTATAGGGACCTATACCGTGTAACAGAGTTTGTGATCTCTCGCATACCACTTCCTGTTTGACGGAACTTAGAATATTTTATGTGTTAATATGCAGGCGACACATGTCTTCCGTGGAAGACTTACAACTAAGTGCTTTTTGTCTCGCCCGCGACGAAAGTCGTGAAAGCGAGACATAGGCGTGCAAAGTATGACGGCGACGGCGACGGCGGCGTAAACTCAAGTTTTAATACAGAAGCCATTGATGTAGGAACTTTATATTTGGTCCATATGTAGCTTACGGCGAACCCTATCTGTCGGACCCAAAATCATGTGACCTTGACCTATATTTCGCGGTCCAGTGACCAGGTTAAGTTTTTTGCTTAAGTCCATTTCCCAATAACTAGAAGCTAGAAGTCAATGATATTTGGTATATAGCTTGGTCTTGGTTAGTACATGTCCGTCTGCCATATGGCTTTTGACCTTGACCTCAATTTCACGGTCCAGTGACCAGGTTAAGTTTCTTTGCTTAAGTCTGTTTCTCAATAACTACAGGCCATAAGTCAATGATATTTGGTATATAGCTTGGTTTTGGTTAGTACATGTCAGTCTGCCATATGGCTTTTGACCTTGACCTCAATTTCATGGTCTAGTGAACAAAAATGAGTGTTTCTGATTAGAATAGTTTCTTAATTACTGTAAGTGGAATGGTATTAATATTTGGCTTGTAGGTTGCTCTTGAGTAGTGCATGACTGTTTTAGCGACAAGCAGGGACGGGCGAGACATCTATTAGGGTCCACTCTTGTTTTTAAATTTGAGCCAATGTTATATTTTAATTAATAACAATTTTCCACTTTTTAAACAATCATACTAGAACTAGCGTTATTTGCTTCTGCACAGTCTCAGTGGAAAAAGCAATTTGATTGGCTGTCTGGGCTGGACAGCAGCCTGGCGCGTTTTTTGCACTAGGTGAGTCCAAGCCCTCGAAGAAGGAGAAAATCGGATACGGAGAGGGATTGAATTTTTCGAGTTAAATTCAAATTTGCATGGGTTTTCTTATTTATATCGATTCCTACAAACGCTTGTACCATACGATGCTGACGCGTGCAATCAATAATTATATTCAATATTTTATATATACTAATTATAATATCTTATTTTCTGACTATTGCTGTTACACTTTCAACTGCCTAGTAGTCAGTACTTCGGGGTTGACCCGAAAGCCCATTTTATTTGGAAACTTACAAATATCCAAATCTTTATAATATTTGTTGAAAAATAGGAGTATCTCCCTCGAGTAAAGATCAGTCCTTAGTGGATTCTGTTTTTCCATTTAGATCATATTAGTTTTTGTTCTCCGTTAGTTATTAAATATATGTAAGTTTATTGTCTTTCAAATGTTTAGATAATATCTGCACTGAACAGATATATGTTGTCGACATTGCTCTATGCAGAAACTACATTTACAGTTACTTCGGTTTTTACTTATTTTATACACTGTACAACCATTTGTTTATTTTTATATACAGTGTTGACCCAAAGGTAATTTCTTTCCACAATTAAAAAAGGTTTCCTCTTTTATTATTTATCAACACAAGATGTATATTTTGTTTGTTGAAATAAACAGCAAAAGAACAGCCATAAAAGGTGTAAAATAATACCATGGTCGCTGGCATCACATTTTTATACGACCGCAAAAATTTTGCGGTCGTATTGTGGTATTGCGTAGTTGTCGGTGTTGGCTTCAGGCGTCTGTGGACAGTATAACTTTGGTTCTAGACGAGAGATTATTATCAAACTTGAGTATGATATGTCTTGGTATATGTCTAACAAATTTTTTTTCTGGGCCCTGGTAGCGCCCATTTTAGATAAAGGGGCCTAAAAGGGTTAAATTGGATGTTTTCACTTATTTTACTGTATAATCTTTATTATTTATCAGATTTTAATGGGGTTTCTTTTCAAGTGTGCTAATTAGGAAATTTCAAGTCTGTGATATGTCAAAGGATTTCACTTGCCATGCACCGTTCACAAGAACAATGGGACCAAAAAGGGCGAATTTAATAAATTTTATTTTTTTAACTTGTTTTCTTTCCGAGCTTTGAAGGGACAAACGGGGCCAAAATTGCAATTTTTCACAATATGTGTAATCTTGACGGGATATTATTCTTTGGATTCTCCTTGTTTTAAGCTGTCAGTTGTATGTCAACAGATTTTGCGTTGGTCTTACCCTTTTTTATTTTTATTTTTATTTATTTGTTTAATCCTCTTACCGTTTCTGGGCTATAAGGGGCCAAACGGGGCTAAAAATGAATTTGTTCAAATCATCAAATTTATTTATATTTTTTAATTGATTCAAATGGGATTTTTTTTCGTGGGACTTCTCATGGTGCAAGAGTTAGTTTAGTTGATAGTAACCAGATTTTGCTTAGCTCTTACCGTTTCAAATCAATAAGGGGTCTAAAGAGGTAATTTTTATTTTCTTTAGTTTTTGTTCGGGTCTTTCTTTGTCCACATTCATTATGTTAATTTCAGTGGTCGATATGCCGGGGTCGTATCATTCTGCGCTCGTCACAGCCCTTTATTGTATAAGATATCTGAATCAATATATATATATNAGTATAAATACTGTTTATATTTCAACTCTATCCGAGTCTTTCTCAAAACAACAAAATGTATAATAAAACAATAAACTATTTACAAAAAACTACACTACACTACAAAACTTAATTAAATAGGTAAGCTACATTTCGGAGACTGAAGGCGTGACCTCAATTATAGTGATGTGAAAAAAAATATTTGCTGTTGTTTGTACATTACATTTACTGCAATATTTGAGGTCACGCCTTCAGTCTCCGAAATGTAGTTTACCTATTTAATTAAGTTTTGTAGTGTAGTTTTTTGTAAATAGTTTATTGTTTTATTATATATTTTGTTGTTTTGAGAAAGACTCGGATTGAGTTGAAATATAAACAGTATTTATACTAGTGCTATTCACATTGTTCATACTGAAAGTTTATAAATTAACCACATTGTGTGAATCTGTTTAGATCTAGCACAATAGGGATTTTGGGTGTTTTTTGCTTTGTTTTATGTTGTTTATATATATATATATATATACATCCCTTTGGTCCCTTTGGTCTCCCACAGAGATAGCGTGGGCAGTTTAATCTGTCTGTAATATCTGTGCATTCGAAGAACAGCCAAATCCCTGGGTGGAAAGGCAATCTCGATATTCATTTCACTAATTCTAACCCCGTTGGGTCCCTACGATAGACCGTTATATTGTAATTTATATATATAGAATCTTGGGGTCACCATAATAGTTAGCCTAGTACATGTAGTTTCAAATTGTGAATATGTGTTTACTTCTCACTTCAGACGTCATTCCGAATCTTTGTCAGTTTCCCTGTGGTTTTTCTGAACTCGCCTCTAATTTTTGGACAAGTTTCAGCTTTGTGGTATAGGATCTGTGTCAACAACAAATTTTATTTAGTCATTCAATCAATGGTTTTTTGTCACATCTTAAAGAAATGGAGACTTGTACTTATGTATAATATCCTGGCGGTGTTGTTGAACAAAAGGTGGAACTGTTTAATTGTATCAAATTAGTTTCATACGGGGATGATTGTAAATTATTCCAGGATCTATCCTTTTAAGTTGTACGATGGCAGCTTTGCAATTAACATTTGCATCATTGAATGCTGCGTCTTTGATAATGTCCAATGTTTTATTGTATGTAAACTATCTAATCCATATCAAATATTTACTTAAGAAGTAATCTTGTAATGCTCTTCGTTTAACATGTTTTATTACATGGCATAAATGCAAAATTTCTTTGAATCGTACTTTACAAATTTTCTCAAATTGCACATCGTGCCCCTTTCCTTCAGACGTTCAAGTCGTATGTTTCCTGATTGTTGTTGGACAGAAGGTGTTAATTGCATTTATTTAAGGCATTTTTCAGTCAGTTCTCCTGTCCTCTGCCAAAAACTTTTCGTCGCTATCTTACATATACATGATCGGCAATCACATTTAAACATAAGCAACTGTATGAAAGTCATGCTATATTAATGCTTACGTGGAAAAGTAAAACCAGACAATTGAAATCCTTCTTTTGACGGGCGTAGATTGATCTAGCGGATATTACCACTGACTAACATGCTAGGCGCTTGTGCCGACGATGTACAAAGAGTTGTACAAAATTCAATCTGTCAGATGGTTTTGAGAGTGTAAATTACAATGGCATTGTTAGATTAAAATTAAAGACATGTATATATATATATATATATATATATATATATATAAGTCATCAGAATAAAACGCACTTGCTCATCTAATAACACCATTAAACAAAGACTTGGAGACTTAAGACATCATCTAAAAATCAAGGGGTACCCATTTTCTTAATTTTTCATTCAATTATGTTTTGTCGCTAGACTTGTACAAAAATATTTTTGTGTAAAAATTGTAATATTGTGTCCAGGTAAAAAAAAAATTGACGTTTGATGTATGTAAATAATTTTGTGCGATCAACTATCAGATCGCGAGAGACGTTGAGAAAGCTAGTAGGTCTAGCGAAAATTTCGTCATTTGATCAATTTAGGTTTTTTATTGCCTACATTTTTCTATAAAAATTTTAATTTGAAGTTGCTGTGTATCAGTTAAGACATATATATATATATATATATATATATATATATATTTGAAGTTGCTGTGTATCACCTTAGATATATATTCAGTCAATGTGGAAACTTGCCCATCTCCCCGGATTTGCGAATATTAACCCTCTATCAAGGTTCTACGGGTTTAAAAGTCTGGTACGCTACCACTGGACCACCACTGCCATGTTCAAATTTCGGTTAATTAAAATACTTAAGTCTCGTATTACGAGTCAAAATAAATTTGTAGTTCATCCTATTTTACATCCCTTTGGACTCATACAGAGATGGCGGGGACAGTGTAATCTGTCTGTAATATCTGTGCATTCGAAGAACAGCCAAATCCCTCGATGGGAAGGCAATCTCGATATTCATGTCTCTTAATCTAACCCCTTTGGGTTCCTTCCATAGACCGTTATATATATATATATATAAAAGCAAATTCCTATATCAACCAAACATATTTCGTAAAACAGTGAAATCGGGATAACTAGAATTATTTTTAAATGTTTGTTATATTTTAGTCGGATTTGTATTGATTGTTTCCTGTCGATATTCATCAAGTCACCAGAAAGGCTCAATAGGTAAGTTATATAGTGTTATGTGTACAATGATTGTTGGTTTAACCTAGTTTGAAGAGAGACATACGAATAGAAAACAATAATATCACAATACCTTCAACAACAAGCTCAGAAAGACATGTTCTCAACATCAACAGCAAATGAACTGAACTTTCACTGAAACTAAAAAAAAATGATCCAGCATTAATAACCAGTATGACTTTTATTAGACCAAAATAACAGTATTTAATTTGTCTTTTATTAATAGCTAAGGAGCCTCCCTCTTGCTAAGCTCTGTCCTTAGCTGGTTTTGGATTTCCATTTAGATTTATTGGTTATTTCTTGTTCTCCATTCTTTTTTTATATCTCTCGGTTTCATATTGTTTCCAAAAGTTTTGATCATCTGCACTTAAGAGACATAAGTTTCGAAACAAATTTCATTGCAACGTCGGTGTTCATAGTCGATATATAGATGTTTTGTTCCATCTTACAATACACGAAAAATTTAATATTGAATGTTGTTACTTATCCCCACTGGATCAAATTTTTGCTTTTGAATCGTTAGTCCCTGTGGGTATTCACTAGCCCATAAGTATATTACTTCAGTATTGGTCCAAAACTGATTAGTTTTGAAATTATCAGTATATGAAATTTAAAAAATGTAAAAAGCTGAGGAATATCTCCCCCGTACATAGCCCTATCGTCAGCCGATTTTGGTTTGGGCCATCTATGATCACACGTAAGCATGGCTAATTGTAGATATTATTTTATTTAACGAAACAAAATAAACAAAACAATTGCAGTCAATCAATCAATAAAATAAATGAATTATACTAAAACCCCACCGCTATTTTTGCGCCTGTCCCAAGTCAGGAATATGTTGGTCATTGGCTTGTCCTTGTCTTCTTATAAAATTTTAGTTTCTTGATATTGGGGTTATTGGATGATTTCATGTATTCATTTGTTTACTTGTTTGGGGCCATTTAGGGCTTGCTATATGGTGTGAGGTTTCCTTACTGTGTTGAAGACCGTACGGTGACCCCTAGATGCTTTGCTTTGGGTCGTTTTAATCTGGGTATGGGATGTTGTCTCTTTGACATTTACCTTTCTTTTTCATAAAACAATGACTTAGAAACCCCGCTAATTTTACGGATAAATAAGTAAGTATTGTCGAAATGAGTATGATTGTGTATTTTGTTATGTAATCTTACATTCAATATCTGTCTTTAATGGAAATTCTACCTCGGTTTTTTTCATGTTAAAAAAAGTTGCAATCAGTGAGAAAAAATTGATTTTATGATCACTGATTGCTAATGCGAACTTCTTTTGTACATTTTTTGTAGCATGGCTTTCTATATATATGATTCTAGCAGTACTGACGAGAGTTTTACTTCTTTAATATGTGTACAGCTTAACGAATAAATAAAAGTGACAACAAAAGTCCGAAGCAATAAGAGGGAGAGACCAGTAAGAAAAATCCGTAAGCCGTACGACAGTATCAGGAACAAACAACCCGACACAGAACATTTCATGCACGCCGTCATATTCCCCGACTTGGACCAGACATTTTATAAATATAATGGTTGGTTAAACCAGGTTTAATGATACATCAACCTCCCGCTTGTATGGCGACTAAATGTAGTTTCTGTGTGCCCAGATTGTGTTAAATGTCCAAACCATAATATTGTCAAAACATTTCCTTGTGTAATACTGGTAAGATATTTTTGTCGTTCGATGTGCAAGCCTTGTGTTCATTTTACATTTTATATATAATTCAACTTAAGTAATTTGTATTTTATATACCCGTAACACCATTCACCTCAAAAATGACTCCAAAATGACCACAAAATAAGCACTAAGGAATCACAAAATTGAATAATAACTTGAATAATATTACACAACATGAAGTATTTTTGTATTCTGAACTTTCAAAAGAACGGTATTTAGATAATGTTTATGTTGTTGATTAATAGTTTCAGGCTTTATGATTGCTATCAAATACAACTCGGTTTGCACAGTTGAAATATGACAAGACGTCCAAATGGATTCTTACTTTCTTATCATTTACAAGAGCACTACTGTGAAACTATCCCCACACGCTGTTTCTGCAATTATCAACATACGCTGTTTTTGCAGGTAAAGAGGAAAACGCGTTTTAAGTTGTCATACAGCTTAGATTTCAATCACGGAAATTTGTGTATTGTTAACAAAATATCTGATACAATGGCAGTAGAATACGAAGGTATTACAAAGCACGAGATTACATAAATCGAAGTCCAGAGACGAGGCAAAAAAACGGGAACACTAAGGACACTAAACTCCCACTACACACAGGAACACCACAAATACAAACTCAAATTTAACTCATTCTGTAAAAAAGGACAAAATAAAACACCGGCATTGCAGTTTATTGCTTGCATTCGAAACAATACCGGCTAGAAAAGTAAGTGAAAACCGAACCGTCAGTCTATAACAAATAATAATATCCAACGACAATGGCAACATCAGAAAAACAAAGAAACAAAGACGTAAAATAAGTACAGCACGGATAACAGAAAAGAAGACATAAACGCATTCAAAGATGAACAACACGGACCCAACAGAAGCAAACAGTACTTGAGTGGTGTAGAGTGCTAGAAACACGGGATATCTTACTACAGCGATTGATACCAGGTTGTACCTGTACAGCAATATCTGAGTAACCAAGTCATTTCAACTTGTTTCAAGGACAGTTTGGCCTGGTACAGTCTGTCCCCGGTACGGGACGTTCTCTACAGACGTTTCGTCTGAGGCACTACCTATCAAATGACGCCTGGTACTTAGTTACACTTCTCCTGGGCACTCTCATTTGACGAGTACAAGTTGTCCGTTGGCTTTACGATTACTTCGTCACTGGTACAATGTGCCTTATCTAACTTGGAGTTCACTTCTTTTTTATATTAACCATTTATCGACAAAGATCTTTTCTATGTTTCCTTCTTTGAGAAACTGAACACTGGGACTTTTGCGTCCGCTCTGTTTATGCTAAGATGCCAAAATTAATCTCGTACAAATGGAGACAATCGATTTCCCTATGATTCTCTTTACTTTTCATTACAGTCGTTTTCGTTTCTCTGCCATCTTCGCTAGCCAAGTGCTACGATTCACTATTCCTTTCTTCACCCGAGGCAGATTGAGCCAATTTTTTTTTTGAAGAACAAGCTTCAAATTATCTCCCTTTGAATTAAGAGTTACAGCACGACTTATTGTAAAATTAAAGATTATTTATGACATCTAATAATGTGACGATTCAAAAAATATTTAACTTAAGGTGGGACGTTACCAAATGACGTCCCGACAAGAGTTATTGGTCCTTCATATATACGTATTCTCTAGACGTCAAGAATTTCCCCTTAAATTATTCCTTTACAAGATATTGTAAATAGGCAGATTCAACTTATGACAAAATAGAATGTTCATTTTATCAATAAATAATTGATGTTTAGAAAATAATATTCGGGTTTAAAATAATTAGAATTTGCGGTCAACGGAAAATGCGTCTTTTGAACACAATGAAAAGGTTAAAGAGAAGAAAAAAAAAACAGGAAAAAACATATTTCCCGCGGGAAGATTTGCATGATCAACAACATAGATACTTCGAGACGGAAGAGTCATTTCAAAAATGAGCAAGGACTGTGCCCGAAAAAAAAGAGCGGCAGATTTTTCTACCGCAAAAGCACGGGAAAAAGGTCTGCCTGTCGTAACTTATTTTATTATTATTATTCAAAAAGGTACAAAGCGATTATTAGAGGCATATTTTCGGAGTTAATTGCAAACTAAAAACGTGAAAGGTGGTCAATGATATTCATTCGTTACATTTGAACTGTGTAATAATGGTTAAAAAAACAAAATGTATGATAGTATAAGACCGTGCTCACAACAAACACGGTGTACTGTAAACTTGTTTACATTTAGTTTTGTGTATTCGACACTGGTTTGACATGTAATTTGTTTTCACTTTAAATCAGGTTTAATCGCCTACACCATCTGTAAACTAAATGTTATGTCTTAATTTTTGTAATACTTAACATAAATACAATTTTGATTTTTAATTTCGGTCCATGATTTAAGTGAAAGTTGAGGTATTTCAGCAAAATTGCTCTCAGATTTTAATTTGCCGGTCTTTAGATTTTTTTTCTTTTGATAATGCATCAGAATTACAGATTGTTATCCTCCTATGATACATTTTCATAGATAGGAAAACGATCAAAGTAGTCAGCAAACTAAACATGAAATCATATCATTTTTACATGTATATCTCTCTACAAATTCTTTACTACTCAATACACATAATAAAAGGTGTGGGGACGGGTGCAAAAGGGTTGACGTAATTGAAAGACACTCACATTTGCATTATAAAAAAATTATGTGTTTTCATATACAATACCATGAAATACGCTCGAAACTAGAAGGTTTGATAATGTTTTGGTAGGAAACAAACAATTCCAAGTAACACAGACGGAAAATGCATAACGAAAGTAAATTTATTCCTACCGGGGAATCCAATGCTCTGGATGGCTGTGCACGACCAAATGTCTTGCTCCTTGATTTTAGTCCATTTGAAGGAAGGACACAAGTAACATGTGACATTCATTATATTTTGAAACTCCGGGATCTGCCGCATGTAACTACGCAAAAGAATGGTCTACTCAACCTCACAGTAAATTTCACCGTTTCGACTTTTATTTCATTTATTTTCTCATTATTATTTTCGATAGAACAAATGAAATTTTCATTGTACTTGATAATACCTAAATCTTAACGGGGAAAAGATCATTTACATGTCAGAATTTTAATGTTCGGTATATGCAATTTTTAGTCAGATTCGTTTAGACATCAAAATTTTTAAACTATGTGTCCAGGATTAAGGGATCTTCAGATTTTGAATACGGACTGAATTCTCTCCTTCAGCCATTTTATGTTTACAATTCTATAACTCGGCAAGTAATTATCAGCTATCACAAAGATTATGTCGATATTGTTTATCAAATACTTTTAATGAAGTTGAAGATGAAAGGCATTTTATTGTTAGCTGTCCATTGTATAACATACAGCGAATTTTATTACCAGTATTTCATATATAGATTTTTTTGCACAAATTTTTAAAATCTTACAAGGAATCATTTTTTTTTTTGCTCTTCAAAAATAAACATTTACCAACTCTGATTCTTGGTAATTTTATTACAGAATGTTTTGAAATAAGAAACAAATGGAGATCAAATGAATTATTTTCTTTGTAATATTTTGCTCATTGTTTTATATGTCATCTTTGAAGAATAGGTTATTGATAAGACATAAGCATAATGTGTCAGGCTCTGGTCCTATCCTTCATTGCCACAGCTGACCAGTAGTGGCCTATTTTTGTTTGTTGCATTATATCTCTTATCAATCATACTGTATTTTGTTGTATTATGATGCCCTTTATGGGTTTTTGATTAGTATAATAAAAATTCAGAGCCGAAAATCTACACCCCTCCCCCCGAAAGTTAAATAGTGGTACTTTTCGTTATTTTACCAAATTTTTTATTTGAATAAAAAAAAATATATGCATTTTGGAAGGTTTCCAAAACGAAAAAAGAGTATATAATAAAATTATAAGTAAAAGATTGGAATACCTTCAAATGATAAATATATTTTTTACTATTTCATTGAAAATTTGTGGCTTAACGGTGTTTATTTTACATTGAAATTATGAGCAATATATTGTCTGAAAATTAAAATGAATGTAAAAACGAAGAAAGCTAAGTTTTAAGTAACATACACTGAACTCGCACATATCCTACATTAAATATCGCTTCAATGTTATGAAAACTTGTTTGACACTGTGAACAAATTAATGGTTTGTTCAAGTATCGAGTTCACCTACACTACACTGCGTTGTACTCAGTGAGAAGAAGCCCAAGTATTCATTATGAAAGGTGTCAAGCATATAAATAAATAAATAAATAAATAAATAATCTTTATTTCAAGAGGATAACTCCATTAGCCGAAACTAATCTTCCTGCATATTACAAAAGCACATTTTTAAGCTGGTGCTAATAGCACTACTATGCAAAATTATTTGATCGAGATGCAAGAAAAACGTTGTAAACAGTGACCGTCAACAACGTCCCTAAATCTTGACGCGACGTCAACATAAAAACGGCACTTTTTTACTGTCTTGCTTGTGTTCGAGCTTTAATATTTCTCTTAAGTGAACGGTACCCCCTGTAAAGCTGCTATCAAATATTGCGCTTTTGCTCAAGAATATTACGTTAATTTTTGGTCATGGAAAAATAATTTTAGATTCCAACAAAAATTTGACATCAAATTTTGTGCATTTTTCTATATGTCTTTGTTATTTTTCTTCCATTTTGCGAACCTTTAAGGCTAGAAAATCGGGAAAAAATGCACGGTACCCCCAATTTTGGATTTCACATTCCAATACACCTCACTGAGTTCTTCTTTTCTACAAAATATTAATAAAATATTTTAACATGTGATTTGGTAACGTCCCACCTTAAGGGAAATAAACCCTCAAAAGTAAAGAAACAATACAAATCATGGGAATTTTGCAAAATTTTAAAATCAATACACACCATATTTTAGGTTTATTATTACTATATATATTTAAAATATGAATTTAACCATTCTGGTTGGATGCAGCTAAGTTTAACTGCAACCAATCAAAAAAGTGGCTTTAAGGTTTCAAAAATCTAGATTGATCTAACAAGGTTGAAGAGAAGAGGGACGAATCATAACCATTGGCTAGCGAAGATATTGCTCTAAGTCCTATTTGCAATCTTCGTCATCACCCGATACATTTGGAATAACACTTCCCGAATCGTGTTTCTCTCACTCTCCTGTTAACTCATGCTTCCACTGACACTAAGATCTTCTGCTACAGTTTTATGCATTTTCAATAGCAAAATTACTGTTAATTTAGTTCCTGCATATGCGTATTTCGACAACTTGTGTCTCACCAGTGCAGATCAGATCAAAGCATTTGGAAATCGAAAACCGAAATATGTGTTAAACCTGATAGAGAACAAATTACCAATAAGATATGAATAAGAAAACCAAAATCAGCTAAGGACAGAGCTATGCGGGAGGGAGAAACTCTTTAGTTTTGAACAAAATTTTTATAAATTAAGATATTGCAAGTTTTCAAATGAAAGCGGAGATCCGGCCAGCACCGAAGCACTGGCTACTGGTTTGGTGAATACCCTCGGGGACTAACGGTCCTAAAGCAGAGTTATTGGCCCAGTGGTAATAAATAACAAAATACCGAAGTTACTGGCAAATGCCTCGGATAATTTTTCGAATTGTTTGTGTTCTAACAACAGTTTGATCGGCACTGATGAGACATAAGATTTCGAAATGCGCATATGCAGAACCTAAATTCACAGTAACTTCGGGATTTTGTTATTATTTACAAAGTTACAAAAATGTCTTGTACTGGCAAATTCAGTTAGATGGACATATCCCACTTCTCTTTGGGAATAAATGACAGCGGGCAGAACCCATATATCCAGATTATATTTGTTTTTCGACCGGTTGTCTTGGTTTTAGCCATTTTGATCTACAAAGAAAAATAGAAGGAATTCTAAATATGCATCATACCTGGACCTATACCTCTACATTGACAACTCTGGACGTCTGAAAAGAAAACTTTACGACAAGTGTGATGATTTCGACTTTCCAACAGTGAACTTCCCGTTTTTAGCAGTAATATTCCAACTTCTCGTGTACATTTGACAACTCATTCGCTATTGCCGTGCCTGTAGTTTGTACAGCGATTTTGTCAACAGAGCGAAATTACTATCTCAAAAACTTATACATCAAGGATATGTTCAGTCACCGTTGCAATTGTCACTACAGAAGTTTTATGGTCGTCATCACGATTTGACAGACCATTACAATGTTTCTGTTTCACAAATGAGAAGATATATCTTTGGGTAGATCCAGAGTTTGTTACCGGACTGACTAACACCGACTGTGACAAAAGCGGACTATTCACTGGCAGTGTGACGGGTGCCACGCATGGAGCAGATCATGCTTACCCTTCCGGAGCACCTGATGATACCTCAGTTTTTATAGGGGTTCACACTGCTAGTGCTTTAGTTTTGTGGCGTTCTTGTTCATTTTTGTTTATTTGTTTTGTCTTTGTCATACTGTCTCAATTCGTGTTGCTGTGCATTGCCGTGATTTTGGTGCTGACCCGAAAGCCGATTATATTTGGAACCTTACAATATCTAATTTTTGTAAATTTTGTTGAAACTAAGGAGTATCTCCCTCATGCAAAGCTCTGTCCTTAGCTGATTTTGGCTTTCTATTTAGATCATATTTGATTATTTGTTGTCTATCAGTTTTTAAACATCTTTGACTTTATATGGTCTTCCAAACATTTAGATTTTATCTGCTGATGAGACATAAGTTGTCGAAATGTGCATATGCAGAGTCAAAATTCACAGTAACTTCGGTATTTAGTTATTTGGATATTTTCCCCTTTCCTCAATCTTGCTTCGGTATTCGTTTGCTGATGTATTTAAAAACATATTCATCTAAGATTAACTACTGCACAAGTGTTCTGTGTTTTTCTGACAAAAATATCCCCATTCATAATCAACAAACCAAACTGATTTTCGATTAAGTCTGAAATTTCTTCCTTTCTTCGGTTCCTCGAAATCATCTCCCGTAATCTCTTTCAACTTATCTTCCATAAGGCATTCTCAACCCTTCTCATCTCTCCGTTCGGTTCATCTACACCCCCAATATTTTCTCACCTAAACGCTAATCAAGCCACTTTGAATTACCATCTACATGAATTATATGTGGTTTCCTACCTTGGCCATATATTGTATGTCAGATCTCCATATTTATACAACAACTTATAAGGGCCCAAAACGCTAGTGAGCTTTGGAGAACACTCCACAATTTGTACTTGAAAACCCTTTTCAAACGTTTGATGTAATAATCTTAGGCCATGATACCTCTTTTGCTTTCGAATTTTCAAGCTACTTTATTACGCACAAAGCTATGTGCATATTCTACTCCCTTTGTCTACTCAAATTCCAACTTATTTTCCGGGATATTCGTTATAGAATTTGGCATATCATATAATTTCTAAGAGGATGGAAACGTCACGACCCAGTACATGTATGCAACTATTTGATATGTTGGCGTTTGCTTCATGTTCGGCGTATATATATGCATCATCACAAGAGGAAAATATTTGTCCCAGCCCCTTTGATGTTCGTGTACATAGCAACTTAACATTGTCAGTAGGGTCTTATTGAATGTCTCTAACATACCATCCGATTTGGAATGGTATGGAGTCGTTCTGGTCTTCTTTATATTTAGGATGATACATACTCCCTAAATACCTTGCTCTCATATTGACGTCCCTGGTCGTAGTGAATGACCGATGGAATTCTAAACCTATCAATCACTTCTTCTACAATTAAGTTAGCAACAGTACTTACTTCCATACTACGCATTGGAAAGCATTCTCTCTATTCTGTGTAGGAGTTTGATACTACCACAATGTACCTTCTCTGTCTTTAGGAGCTCGCCAATTATATCAGCTGCTAGCATATCCATTGAACAACTAGAGCAAAGTCGGCAGTTATCGACAGGTGGCAATTATCGACATGTTTCCCACTGGAGCCTCTTCAGTATGCAAAAACTTACTTCGGTTCCTTGCTGACTTTTACATATTACAATATGACTACTCGGATGGTCTCTCGACTTTCTGATATATCAGGGTAAATATCAATGTCGGAGATTATCGATAAAAAATATTCGATGTCTTGTCGTCGGCTGAAAAACATGGTGTCTTACGCGATCGGGTAAGATATCACATGTCGCTGTACAAGTGGGAAAACAATAGACTCAACATTGGAGTTCTGTAATGGTGATAAAAGCAACATTTCGGAGGAGGTTTTCAGAGGTCTGAAGCTGAATATAACAATCGTCTACTCTCCATCTATATATGGGCATGTCGAAAACTGCCTCTCGAAAACAACATTGGAGGCAGTTATCGACACATTTATGTATTTTTGTATTGAAATGATAGCTGTAACATTAGAAAACAATTAAATCTTCATAATCAACCA
>MJUU01023847.1:0-13160 GCA_002080025.1 Modiolus philippinarum
TGTGCATAATGCTTCTAAACTTCAAATTTTGGCTCATAAAATACGGATATTCCATATATATGGCCAAGTGTATAAATACTTATTCCAGAAAAATAACTAATTGACAATTGTCGAAATGTGAAATGCAGCATCAAAGATACGTGGATATTCTCATTTAACAATGCTAACTATGACTGTATGAAAAATTTTATATGTTTAAAAATAAGTATATCTAATATGTTTTCTTAATAAAATTTCAGTTATTGTTATCCATTACATTATTGTCATTATTTATTGAATGTTGAACCAAACACAGAATACAAATAAAATTGTATCACTGGGCTGTTTCATACATTTTGTAGTTGCCACTACGACTTAAAGCGAACAAAATTCTTTCTTTAACTTTTTGATATTTCCCCCTTTTTACATCTCATATGATCATTTTACTCTATAGTCCGACTTAATGGGAATAAGAATTTATATTACTTATCAGTTTGGGTGAATTTCCTAGCAAGTACCAGTTGAAGAAAATAGTAGTTTCCTTAATTGACCCTCTCCAGTATGGACCTTGGAATAATCGAGTTATGTCAGGTAAGGAATTCTCCAGATTTTCCAGGATATACATAAACATAGCTATCGCTGATACATTGTGTAAATGGATATGGCCTTTATCTGCTTCAGAGCTTCGGACTTCCTTCTTGGTCGCTTAAGTCAATTGTCACACTTTAATTATTGTAATTTATGTCGTCAATTATTTTCAGATGAAATGATGCACTGGTCTTGTAAATACCATCTAACAGTTCACCATAGAAATGTGTTTTTCGATATTGTTATTGAAAATTTCGTTCTAGACTTGTACGTTGAACTAAGCTTTTATGATTCAGAATTAGTATACAGTGTTTTACTGGGTAAATCTCCTTGCACTGAACTGACCAACTCCACACTATCCGAATTTCGGACGTTATGATATAATCATATAATTCGCTCTGCTGTTGAACCGAGTGTTAAGGTCTATCTCGACTCGAGGTCTAGCATAAATTGTATAGATTTGCTACATAGCAAGACATGATGTTCAAGGGCATAAACATCCTTAAATTGTACAGTTTTCTTTTATAATGATGTAACACTTTTTTTGTTTAACTTGTATACAAATACATTTTGTAAGTATTTTTGATTAATGCTTTTCTTTTATGTATATATTCTTTTTTGCTCTTGTTGGCATTTAAATTTTTCTTAATTATATTGTAATCTTTATTAAGAGGAATTGAAGAATTGAATGAATGAATGAATAAACACAACATAATTATTATCTTATAACCTATGAAAGGGTTCAAAATCGAGGATTTCCTTTTTAGTTTTAATGAACATTCGTATTAAAAAATATGGAAAAAATGTAATTATAGAATTTATTTGATTTGCTGTAAAACACCTTGAAAAAAGAGCGAAAAGGGAAATTCTTAAATAATATCTTGGAAAAGTTTCAAGGGCAAAAAGGAACCTGTTTTGTATTCATTACTGTGTTATTCCACTGTATTGATACGCATATCACTTTATTGACAATAATTCTTTTTGACAATAATGCACATAATGTGATTGACAAAAATGAATAAATATTTATGTTACACAGATGTTGAAATGTCAAATCATTATATAAAAACATCTTACCTTTTATGTATGGCACACAGCTTATTGAACCAATAAATATGTCTGAAATATATAACATGATCATGATTAATAAATAACCATTTTCCATAGACAATATAACAAAATACCGAGGTTACTGTGAATTTAGGATTTCGACAATTTTTGTTTGATCAGTGCAGATAAAATGAAAACATTTGGAAATCCATAAACCCAAAAACGTGTAACAGCTGATAGAGAACAAATTACGAACAGGATCTAGATAGGAAAGCACCCCCCCCCCCCCAAAGTACAAGCTACTGAGTTGGTGAATACCCTCAGGGACTAACAATCCACCAGCAGTGGCATCAGTTTAGTGGTAACAAATAACAAAATACCGCGGTTACTGTGAAATTAGGTTCTGTATATGCGCATTTCGAAAACTTATGTCTCATCAGTGCAGATGAAATCAAGACATATGATATTTCTTGCAGATGTGCTTTGCCTGATATGCTATATTTTTCACATTTAGTGCTTTGGTTGTTCTTAGATTGAAATATGGTGATACATCTTTATGTATTGATTACTGCTCCAGTTTAAATAAGCTTCTGTTAGCTTAATATCGAAATTGAATAGTTTCTACTGTGTTGTTTTATAATATTGATTTCTGCACTCAGCTTAAAACTTTTTGGATATAATACCGTCTTTTTTTATTTCATGCTACATATGCCATGTTGTTTTATGTTATGCTAAGGGAACTATGTTTTTATATTCGGTTGTAAGCTCTTTAAACCTCGTGTTTTTTGTACAGTTTTATACATAATTGAAAAAAAAATCATAATCTTATAAGTGCGATATGACTTAATATTATTAATTTGATATCGTTTGAGAAATTTGATTAGCGGAGAACTGATCACATGACCCATTGTATTTTTAGAGATTGACTAGAAAACAGTATATCAAAAAGTTATATCGCATGTTACTAAAAATAGTAATGCATATAGAAAGTTTCTATGAATGTTGCTTAATTCATTTTTATGTATTTTAAATAATCAATTACATGTATATATTATAAACACTATGATTATATAATAGTGTTTTAACTTTTAAATATTAATTTTTGAAATATTTCAATTGTTTCTTGCATTATCTAGAAAAGGATAAAAATGACTTTTTCAGCGTTTCTGTAAATTAATAATATAACAATTGTAGTCTGTTAATGAGGTCGATACAATGTTATATCGACCTGAAAAAGCATATCGACCTCGGATTTCATCCTCGGTCGATATGCTTTTCCCAGATTAATATAACATCGTATCGACCTCGTACACAGACTATAATTGTATATGATTGGTAAGGTTATTAGTTTTAATTCTGGCTTTCTATTTAACTACTATTGGATATTTCCAATTTAATTCCACCTGATATAATAATGCTGACTTTTGATTGCTTGAAGTGTAATGAATATTTTAACAAATTTCATGAATTTTCACCATAGCTATGGTATTTGCCCTCACAGCGTTGTATTTTTTAAAAATACCACGTTCTAAAAATAGTATTATAAAAAATCCCGATAATGCATAATTATACCCTGAAGGGTGGAACCAAGTGGATGAAACACAAAGGCAGTTCAATCCACAACAATAGTAATTATTACCTTATACATTATATTTTATACGTTCTATTAAGTATAAAGTATTTTCGTCTATAATTTGGTATTTTCATGTCCTTGTGTGTTTATTGCCCGACGAGGTCTATTGACCGGTGCAGTCTATGGACCGATGGAGTCTATTTACCGGTGCGGTCTATTGGCGGATGGAGTCTATTGACCGGCGCGGTCTATTGACTGATGGAGCCTATTGACTAATGAGGTCTATTGCCCCGTGATATGTAGAGTCTTACATTTAAACTTTCTAAGGGAATCTGCAAACTAGTCACTAATACATGTATGACAAAAATAACATTCACAGTGAAAAAAAAAACATAGCACCAAAATGGATGATATATATTTTAATACTGTTGGACAAATGCATTCCCATTACCTTTGATAACTCATTTATGTGTAACATTGAATTTGCTACCTTTTCTTTATAAGTTGACAGCCAGAAAGTTGTTTTGAGACAGTTTTTAAGCCCTATTATTTCCTTTTCATACTTTTGTTTTTATTTCGAAATATTTCAATATAAGGTGATAAAGCAGTTATTTAATGGGTATGCAGGCAACAGACCATAACATTCGTCCCTTGGTACTTGGTTGTTTTGATTATATTATAGCATACGATAAAAACCAATGCGTGTTTTGGTGTTGTATGCTTTTATTCGAGATTTTTTACCCCAAGAAATATGGTAAGGTGTAAAAGTTTACTTATTTGAATTATGAATATATGTCGGTTGACTCCGAGTGCACTAAAGAGCCCTTTGATGCCGTAATAAATTACACATACAACTTTGAAAAATCATGATTTTTTTAATTTCAAAATGGCTGAAAAAGAAATAAAAAATACTTTCTTTCACTCTTTTGAGGAAATATGGAATCAGTATTCATATATCATCATCGGTTTAATAACAAAATACATGTATATTAAATATATTAAAGTGAATTAAACGACAATTCGAAAGATATTCGGTGGAATTAAAGAAAAATATCATATTGTTGAGGGGTATTTGCTAGCAGGGGCATCGACCCAGTGGTAACAAATAACTAAATACCGAAGTTACTGTGAATTTCAATTTCTGCATGCGCGCATTCGACAACTTATGTCTCTTCAGTGCAGATAAAATCTAAACGTTCTGAAGACAATTAACTCATAGATGTTTGAAAACTGATAGAGAACAAATTACAAATGCAAAGCCAAAATCAGCTAATGACAGAGCTTTATGTGAGGGAGATACTCCTAATTTTTTTTAACAAAATTTCCAAAAAAAAAGATATTGCAAGGTTCGAAATAGAATCGGCTTGCGATGAAGAACAACAATAAAAGCGTTGTTTCATTGCTTGTTTTTACCATGTATTTGTAGGGATTTTGTCTCATTTGTATTTACTTCATATCCCTTCATTGTTAATTCGAGTCAAGGTGATATTTTCAAGGTGCTGAAACACTATTTTCAGCTTTACTAGAAGATTAACATCTTAATAGACAGTGATAAAGAGCAAAATTGATTAATCGAAATAATGGATAGAAATGCCATATCAAAATATCGACAAATATCTCTTCTGTCCAAAATACAAAAAATACATAAAAAAAGTTGCAAAATACCTGTGTTTTCTGTTCTGCTGTACACGTTTTCAATTAGTAACCTCTCATCATCAGCACTAGATTCAAATAACTGGGAATTCAAAAATAGCCAGAAAGAAGTACCTATTACGAAAAAGATCGTAATAGGAGACCAAATCCAGTGCCAAGGACATCCACCGAGTGCAATACACAGAATGAAGCTTCGGTAGTTGTAAGCAGTTAGAATTTGTTAACAACGATAAATTTCTATGAAACGCAAGGTAAAATTTTCTTGTCACACGAGTCTGATTACTGGGCTGATAAATACTTTTGGGATCTCTGGTAAACTAGCAGGGTATCAACTCAATGGTTTCAAAGTACAAAATCATCCAAGTTGCAAAATAAACAGTAAATTTCGCCATGCTGTACATCGAAATTAAAATACGTTAGCTATGATATGGTTACCCTTGAAGGTCCAAAACACCCCAGTCATCTTGAGACAGATCTATGCATGCGGAATATACAGTTACTTTAAATTAGTGTTCAAAACCTTCGACATCGTAACGTTTCAAAATCGTGAGTTTTCGGACTAGTAATTAAGGACTAAATATTGAGTATATTATGATAGAAAAAAAATAATTGACCTAATTCTCTGTGCCAATAGATAGAACACAGCACACTTTATTTATTCACCTCAACGGAGATAATGATACAATTATCATTATCAACAATACTGAATTACATCACCGACTAAGTTTGGGAAATGATTAATGTGATTTCAAAAATTTTGTACTGGCTCTCATATTGTCACCCCTGCCAATGCTGTCACTTCCTAAAATATAACACCTCCTGGCTTTTCTATTTACAAGAGAAGAATTTATATCGATCCTTAGTAAGGAATTGATAAAGGTTTGTTGATTATCGTCTTTTGCGACGGTAGCAATATATGGTCAAAGAAAAGATAATCAATAAATTTATGGATATGGAAATTCCAATTTATCCCCCTTAGACCATATGCAAGTTACTTTTTGGGGGAAATAATCTACAAAAGCGTTTCATAACAGTAAGGAATTTTTGTAGTTTATTGTACGTAATAATATATATACATATTTTTCAAATTGTAGATAAAAACGGATGTACATCATGATATTTATATATGGAACGAAAAAGTTAGATTTGAATGAATAATGTTACATTATAGTCTTGACTATAAAATTTCAGATGTTATATAGATGATATTGTATCACTAAACAACCCTCGTTTGGGCGGTTTCCCCATCTTATCTATCGAAAAGCGCTCGAAATTAAGGATACTACTCATACTTCCACATCGGCCTCGTTCCTTGACCTTCATCTTGAAAATTGACAACAGAGGTACACTACAAACTAAGCTGTATGACAAACGCAATGAATTCTCTTCTAATAGTCAACTTACGTTTTCTTTGTAACAACTTTCCAGAAGCACCTACATATGGAGTTTACATCTCCCAACTCATTCGCTACTCAAAGGCCTGTGGTCGATACAGTGCCTATCTTGATAGAGCTCGGTTGCTTATAAATAGGCTACTTAAGCAAGGGTATGTTACCCATAACTTGAAGTCATTACTACAGAAGTTTTACAGTCGACATCAAGATCTTGTGGACCGATATGGGATATCTGTTTCCCAGATGACAGCACCACTTAAGGTTGTTTTTCCTCTAGCCACTAAAGTTTGTTCTTCCTCTGCCGGATTTTAGTTTACTACCGGAGTTTACATGTTAAACACGGCGGAGATGCTTACTCTACCGATAAACTTGATCTCAACCATGGTTTTTTTTATCGGGCCCTTGTTGTTCTTTTTTGCATATGTGTGTGTTTTCTTTTCTGTTCCGTGCTCATCTTATGTCTTTGTTCCTTTGTTTTTCCAACGTTGCCATTGTCCTTGGATTTTTCGTTTTAAACTGACAATTCGGTTCTCACTTACTTACTTGACTATAGTTATCGTCACTTCACGTAGAACAGATGACATTTCCGAGTACGTCGGCAAACGCATACCGAAGCAAATGAATATAGTGTCAGATTTTATATATAGTACGCAGTGCATATTCCTATTAAAATTTCTTAAATATTTCTTACTGTACGCACCTATAATGGAAATTAATATCCAAAATCGACACATTTTAAAAAGAAAGAACAGTATAATTGTATGTCCTTATCATTATAGTTAACTAAGTACGAACAGTATAACTTACAGATAAGACATATACATAACAGACGTGATCAAGTCATGTGTGTTATCTTTCTTCCGTCTGGTCCTTTTTGTTTTTCTTAAAAAAGAGCCAATTGTTCGACATCTAACAAGGAAATTTCCTCAGGTCGTGTAGAACTTACTATGAAGTACGAATGTTTGGTGATTGTTGAAGCTTTTACATCCTGTTCGTGACTACGATTTAAATGTGGACACATTATTTCTCACATGACATCGCCTGCATACATAACAGGAGACGCGTATGATGGCTGCTCTTCCGGTCCTACTCTTCAGAGAGTTCATGAGAACATATTAATCTAGGGTTTCATGGTGAAAGGGTCGTGCGTTTAGAGTGTCGATATACAAAGGAACCTTGTTCTTGAAGGCAATATGCTAACAACAACATCAAAAGCGTTGTTCTATTTACCTCACCTTACTATGTTTTTTTCGGGTGTTTTTTTTTCAATACAATGGAAGAGTATGGGGTAAATAAAATGATCCAAAGCCTCTACAAATGCATGGTAAAACCAAGAAATGGAACAACGTTATATTGTTGTCCTCGTCCCGAAGGCGCCTCGAAGCCTTCCACAACAATTATTTCAATGACCTCTATTTGTCCATTGTAATTAATATCTAGCAACATTTTATAGACACAATTAAAGAAAATTAAAACTTGAATAAGAATTTTTCTAAAAGATTATGGAAATAACATTAGCACGAAAGGTGGCAGGAAAAAAAAGAATCAAATGGGAAGATTTATCTGTTTGAAAATCATCAAATTTCCAAATGAATACCAAAGCAAGAGCCGAAGTCATACATCCAGAATGCATGGCAATATGATATTTTACGAAAGGATATGGAGTAAATGAACATGAGACCATAACACATATGTTAACTCCAACTGCAATAAATTTAATGAGCTGTATGGCCATTTCGGAAATTAATTCCTCATCAGCAGCACTAAAATCCAAACAAAGGAAATCCATAATTTCAAAAAAATGTTTAAAATGCATAAAACCAAACGAAATCCAAATAATCAGTAATATCAAATATAGTTAAGGACTAAACTACGATGGAGGGAGTTAATCCTTAGGTTTTAGAATTTACAGAAATGTAGATAATAGTAATTGAACAAAGTGTACACATGAGATATTATCTCATGTACAAGTACACCATATCTAAGAAAAATAAAGAGCATAAATCTCTACCACGGGGAATTGTTTTACCAACTCCACACTGCAATAAAAGACAAACTCCTGTATTAAATATTTTACGAAAGGATATGGAGTAAATGAACATGAGACCATAACACATATGTTAACTCCAACTGCAATAGATTTAATGAGCTGTATGGCCATTACATGTACAGACAGAGAACGTAAACGACGAAGACGAAACAAAGAGAACATTAAAATGGGATAACCTATATAATAAAAAGCTAAATGTGAAATGCGAAAAGATAATGGCGCATTTAATGTCCTTTTTCTGGTTTCTGAACAATTCAATTTCTTTTAGGCTAGAGGATGAATAGAATATTACAATGTGAAAAAAAATGCGAGTAGAATGAATGACAAACTGGATGATTTTTTTTATTTGCTATACATGAGTAGTTGCACCATTAATACCCATGTAAGAATTCTATATAAATCTCTGTTAAGATATCAAAGATTATCAACTCAATACAAGCACTTCAAAACAGATGTTTTTTAGTAACTACATATTACTCCTTCAGGAATATAGAGAAATTAAAAATGAAGGGATCATGGAGTTGGTAGTCTACCAGTATTGGGTTTTATTCGTATGCTATTACTATTTCCAATTTCCCCTTTCTTGACGGCAACATACCCCTAGCTCCATGAGCGTAACCTTACTCTCACATCCAAACTTTAACAACAAGGTTACAGATTTCATAAATTATCAAATACTTTTAAAAAGGTTTACAGCATATATGACCATTTGATATCTAGATATGACGTGACTCGCAAACAGCTAATTACAAAGGGCATTTCTCATCCTCAAGATTATGGAAATGTTGTTAAAAAATGTCAAAAACTAATAAATAATCCAGAAAAACTGAGACGTAACTTACATTTTTTACGTAATAGTGGATATCGACGAGATATTCTGAATTGGCTTTGGATTCTAGTGACCTGAAGACTTTACATATATACTGGCCTCTCACTGATACTGCCGATGTCTACTGAAATATATGAAGACTCTTTACCAAACCCTTCGGGGGGTTTTGAGTTTGATTTTTCTTCCGTAGTGCGACAGTGTTTTACCAGCACACTAGATTCCTTGGGCTAGCCGGCACTTTAGCGGCAAGCACTCTTTGACCCTTCTTTCAAAATTACGTTTTGTCATATGCTTTTTCTATTCCAAGATAGTAGTCATTGAGTTAGTAGTCTACCTACCTGTATTTGGTTTTATTCGCATGTTTATGATACTATAGGGAAACGGGATAGAGAAAGGGGAGGTTCGGGTACCCATAAACCGGTTTAACCCTACCACTGGCTTTTGCTAGTGCCGGTACCAAGTCCGGCAATCCCGAGTTCCTATCGTTATTTATGCTTGTCTCTTGTTTTCATTATTGTTTTTCTGGTGCAGTTTGCTTGTAAATTGTGGCATGTGATTGTAGTTCCTGGCCATTGCGGGTGTTTGCTGTTATCCTATTTGCTGTTCTCCATCTTGACAGCCGTAAAAGAGGTCCTTCAGAAATACTGTAATAGTAGCTTTTCAAGAAGTGGTGTAAATGAAATGTGGATATTAAAAAAACTCTAAAGATCTGCTTGACATTCTGAAATCTAGATCATTATTGCATTGCAACAGCATTAAAACATTTGACTTCCCCCACACTTTATACTACCATTCCTCATGAACAACTGAAATCTCGGCTGAAAGATATAAGTCATAGATTTTTCTCCCGTAAGAACGGCGAACGAAGATATAAGTACATTGTCATAGGCAGAGAACAAGCATACTTTGTGAAATATGACTCATAATCACAGAAAAAATACACAGAGGAAGAAGTGATAAAAATGTCAGAGTTTTTGATCGACAATATATTTGTCCAGTTTGAAGGACTTGTTTTTCAACAGACCATTGGAATTCCAATAGGCACAAACTGTGCACCTCTTTTAGCCGATCTGTTTCTCCACTCTTATTTACCTGGTTGTAGAGACCTAATACATAGGCTAACTAGCCTCTCTTGTGAGGCTGAATTCATTGAAGGGCTTCATCAAAATAAAGACAAAAAACTGGCCCAGTCCTTTAGTTTCAGCTTCCGTTATATAGATGATATTTTATCACTAAACAACCCTCGCTTTGGTGATTTTCTTCATCTTATTTATCCAAAAGAGCTCGAAATTAAGGATACTACAGATACTTCCACATCGGCTTCGTTCCTTGACCTTCATCTTGAAATTGACAACAGAGGTACATTACAAACTAGCCTGTATGACACGCGATGACTTCACTTTTCCAATAGTCAACTTCCCTTTTCTTTCCAAAAGCACCAGCTTATGAAGTTTACATCTCACAACTCATTCGCTACTCAAGGGCTTGTGGTCGTTACAGTGACTTCTATGATAGAGCTCAGTTGCTTACAAATAGAATATTAAACCAAGGGTACGTTACCAAAAACTTAAAGTCATCACAACAGAAGTTTTACGGTCGACATCAAGATCTTGTGTATCGCTATGGGATATCTGTTTCCAAGATGCCAACAGATCTTTCCCTCTACAACTAAAGTTTGTTTTTCCTCTATCGGATTTGACTTTACTACCGGATTTGACATGTTCAACACAGCGCGTGTCTTATAAGAAGCAGGAGATGCTTACTCTACCGGTACACGTGATCTCACCCATGGTTTTTATTTGGTTCGTGTTGTTCATCTGTATGTGTGTCTTAATTTTTCTTTTTTGTCCTGTACTTAAGTGGTCTCCTTGTTTCCGATGTTGTGTCCGATGTTGTCATTGTCCATGGATTGTTCGTTCTTTTGATTGACGGTTCGGTTCTCACTTATTTTGTAATTGGAAAGCTAACTACGAATGTTAAGATTACTTTAATTCTTCATTTGCAAATTACATCCTTCAGGGTCAAGCAAAACATACAGTAATACAAAATACATACACATAAAACAATTCCCCGTGGTAGAGATGTATGCTCTTTATTTTTCTTAGATATGGTGTACTTGTACATGAGATAATATCTCATGTGTACACTTTGTTCAATTACCATTATCTAAATTTTTGTAAATTCTAAAACCGAAGGATTAACTCCCACCATCGCAGTTTTGTCCTTAGCTATATTTTATATTACTGATTATTCGGATTTCGTTTGGTTATATGCATTTTAGCATTTTTTTTGAAATTATGGATTTCCCTTATTTGGGTTCTAGTGCTGCTAATGAGGAATAAATTTCCGAAATGGCCATACAGCTCATTAAAATTATTGCAGTTGGAGTTTAACATATGTGTTATGGTCTCGTGTTCATTTACTCCATATCCTTTCGTAAAACATACATACAACAATAATAGTACAAGTCCTTAAGTCAAAAGAAGACTACTAGACCGGCGTGGACCCTATAGTTATACTAAAGATTCTTTTAAAAAGGTATAAATCACTGATAAAAGGGTTGAATTTGGATTGAGAAGGAAATTAATTACTCAATAAATTGAGTTACCTCTAGGTATCAATGTAATCCATGGAAAATAAGCGTTTTCAATTATGCAAAAAATCAGATAATTCTAATATAAAAAAGACAGATACACATATAAATAAATACAAATGTATATAAATAAACAAAAATAAATCTCTATCACAAAAAGTCTACAAATTCCAAAAGTGAAATATGACCTTTCATTGCTAGATAAAACATCTTTCAAAAACATTTGAAAACGAATAACGAAGTTAAATCTGCAAAATTGAAACATTAATACGATCAGTGAAATCATGGTAAAACCTGTTAAACCTCTGTATTTTCAATTGCAACATTGGTTGAAAATAACTTTGGTGTAAAAGTTTTTTGGACAGTAAGTTTGCCCTGTTAACAAAATCGCTGTACAATAATAAGCATGACAATAGCGAGGGAAATCTTAAAACTAAAGCGTATCTTCCTCTTGCATAGCTCTATCCTAAAATTTAGGCAATGTCCTTCCAAATATTTTAATTTGATCTGCACTGAAGAGTCATAATTTGTCGATATTGCCATACGCAGAAACTAAATTTACAGTATCTTCGGTATTTTGTTCTTTATTAATCATAATTATCAGGTATTCATTGAAAAAAACTACAAAATGGAACTGTATCAAACAGTGATAAACTTATTTATATTTTCAATAACAATAGCAGGTACTTTGACAATATCCTTACTATTGACAATCCCCACTTATGTCGACATCATTTACCCACAACAACTGAAACTTAATAAAGCAAATAAATAAATACCGAAGTTACTGTGAATCGAATACCGAAATTATTGCAAACAATAATTCTAAATACTGCCCTTTGCTGGATCTAAGTATCATCATTGACTCTGGTAAAATAAAAACTAAAATTTATGATAAAAGGGATGATTTTGATTTCACTATTACTAATGTCCCCTTTCTTGACGGCGAAGTTCCCGTAGTTCCATCCTACGAGGGTGTATATATCTCAACTTGTACGATTTGTGTGTTCTACTCTCGTCGAATTCATGGGCGTAATCTTACTCTCACTTCCAAATTTATGCAATAAGGTTACAGATTTCATCAATTATTAAATAAATTTTACAGACCGTATTAGCAATTGATATCTAGATATGAAGTGACTCGCAAACAGCTAATTACCAAGGGCATTTTTATTCTCGATTTTATGGAAAATCGTCATAAAATGTTGTAACTGATAAAAAATCCAGAAAAAAACTGGGTGGTAACTTTCACTCTTTACGTAATAGTAGATATCGACGGGATATTGTAAACAAACCCGTTAATTTAGTTTTGGATTCCAGTGAAGAATTTACACATATACTATCCTTTCACTGATACTGCTGATGTGTATTGAAATACATGACGACTCTTTGAGTTAATTTTTTTCCGTAGTGCGACGGTGTTTTACAAGCAGACAAGGTTCTTTGAGCCA
>MJUU01023849.1:12169-22484 GCA_002080025.1 Modiolus philippinarum
AGGATACCCTCTGTCAGCGTGATGATGGAAACAATCACAGCGTGCTGTATACAAACAATGTTCCTACCTGGCCTGTAAATAGCAATCCTACCAGGATACCCTCTGTCAGCGTGATGATGGAAACAATCACAGCGTACTGTAAACAAACAACATTCTTACCTGGCCTGTAAATAGCAATCCTACAAGGATACCCTCTGTCAGCGTGATGATTGAAACAATCACAGCGTGCTGTAAATACCTGGCCTGTAAATAGCAATCCTACCAGGATACCCTCTGTCAGCGTGATGATGGAAACAATCACAGCGTGCTGTAAACAAACAACATTCTTACCTGACCTGTAAATAGCAATCCTACCAAGATACCCTCTGCCAGCGTGATGATTGAAACAATCACAGCGTGCTGTAAACAAACAACGTTCCTACCTGGCCTGTAAATAGCAATCCTACAAGGATACCCTCTGTCAGCGTGATGATGGAAACAATCACAGCGTACTGTAAACAAACAACATTCTTACCTGACCTGTAAATAGCAATCCTACCAAGATACCCTCTGTCAGCGTGATGATGGAAACAATCACAGCGTACTGTAAAAGATGTTGTAAAATTACACATTCTTTATTTGTATACTATTACGAAGCACCTGATATTACTGCCGGTTTTATGAGAGTTCACACTATAAAACCGCTTTAGTTCTGAATGTGTTGTTTTTATTTCAGGGCTCTTTGGATGTTATAGACCTTTGTTTTTCTCTATTCCTAATTTTTTAGCATGTCTTTGGACTTTGATTTTATATTAACCACATCCATCGGTCTACTTTCGTGCAAATCAATACAGTATATGTTTAACATAATTTACCGGTTATTCCAGTTACTTCATAATTTACCGGTTATTCCAGTTACTTCATAATTTGAACTGTGATGTCATTCACTGGTATTGTTTATTTGCATTGGTTTTTCAAATGTTATATGTATGAAATAATAACCTTGTAACAATGGAAAGCACAGTTTATATCTAGCTGATAGAAAAACATTATTGTTGCTAATAGAAATATTGGTAGCACATCTAGCACTACTTGAAGCTGTTTTCAACATATGGGATACATTCTAATAATTATGAAGAAATAATTTTCATTTTGTGAACACCTTTCCTCTTTGTTAAGTTACATTTACAATGTTCATTTCTTCCAAGACCAAACTTTATTGTAATGAACTTGACAAATAAAAACATCGAAGATTTCATGCAACATTGATTCTAGATTTAATTCGCTTATGAGATATATTTTCTTGCTTTCGAGTATACTTTGACTCATTAGCGTATCGCTAAAAAGATTTTTTTTTCGTTCCTCTCATTTGTTAATACCTTTTATACTACCTGTCTACTTTCATCGGTATTTTACTTAAATGAGACCTAGGTATTATTTATTTGGTATTCTACTCAAATCAAATCTATGTGTGATATTTCATAGAATTTAACATGTCGTTTTACATGAAAACTTACGCAGACCAGCATGCATCTGACATTACAGCAGGCACCACAAGCTCCAAAAATACCAATAATAAAAATAGCGCATCCTAGTCCAATTAAAGCCGAAGCAATTTGTTCCAAGCCAGATATTTTTGTGACAAATTCACCAAGGACGTCTAGAAAATCGGCACCTGCTTTCAATATTGCGCCTCCTACCACAAGTGCTAATCCAACTAACTGGAAATACAAAACACAAATAACAGTTCTATTTAATTCCGGTAGTTCAAGCCTAATAAAAATATCAGACAGAATTTCTTTATTTTAAGTTATTTTGTAGGTCTAAGTCCATTTGTTCAAAAAAATAAAATAAAAATGATATGTCACCGATCATCTTTTTCTGTTATCAGGCTTAGAACATCAGACTCAATTAAGTATTTTTTAGCAATATTTACAAAGAATGTATAGGGAACTGTGAGAACATGCTTATAATTTAGCTTTCATATGAAATAAATATCAGATGTTTTTTTTTATATATATTTTTTTATTGCAGAGATATACACTTCAGCTATATGTTGAGCTTAAAAAAAATCTATATGTCACCGCTTGATTAAGAGAGATATTTCATACAGTTAACGAAATAGACAATATTTACGGGCAAAGGGGGCTAATTCGCGGAAAAGTGTATGACACTCTATTATAACGTCACAGTGAAAAAGCCAAATTAGGAACATTCCGGCTTAAAAATCAACTAAATTCCGCATCCGATTCATGTTTTGTAAATGTGCCATCGAATGCGCCGTGTATTAGAGTCAATCTACCTTAAGATTACACTTCACAGAGTTTTAATAATCCAAATATGCTTTGATCACTGTATCAGCTTCTTACTGTAACCTTTTAAATTCAAACTCTTTTCTAAGTGAATAAAGTAAGACGGCAAAACTCACCACAAATATGAAATTAAAAATGACCAGGAACGCTCTTGCTAAACAAGGTCCACATCCCAGGTCTACCATGTCTGTCTTGGAAATATAAGTATGTAAGGATAAGTAATATTTACTATTGATATGTTTATTTAAACAGTCTTAAAACAATAAATTATTTGTTACCCACACGGATTGGTAAAAGTTGTAAATATACCGGTTTGACATGTATTGGTACTTCAGATTGTGAAGGAAGTTATTCTCAGGACAAATATCTCTATACATGTAGATTAAGACAAAGTTTAATTTATTACTATTGATAGGCAGCTTTCAACAAGATAAACAACAAAACAGAGAAAAAAATTTGTAATTTGACAACTAAATAAAACAAATTGTCTTTTATAACGTATACAAGTAGTATAAGAAAACAAAAGTAATTTATGAGCGTGATAAGGTTCAACGTTAACATCACTCAGTTTTTTAAATGATTTCATGAATTATAGCGAGCATGATTAGACATTTTCTACAGTCGAGGTAAGTGTGATAATGGAAACACTATAGCTATTAAGATAACTTTGATTTTTTTGTGAAAATGGCTTATGCCTTAAAAGAATTTTAACAATATATATCTTGAAGATCTTCTGATGAATCCATCTATTTCGTTCGCCTTTTTTACCTACGTTTTTAAATTCTTTTCAAAATTGAAGTGTTTATCTATAGTAAAGTAAGTGACAACCGAACAGTCAGTCAAAAGAACGAACAATCCATGGACAATAGCAACATCGGAAACACTAAGAAACAAGGACACCACATGAGTACAGGACAAAAAGAAAAATGAATACAAATATACAGATGAACAACACGGACCCAATAAAAACCATTGGTGAGATCAGGTAGAGTAAGCAGGAGATTCTAATAAGATACCCGATGTGTTGAATATGTCAACGCTGGTAGTAAAGTCAAACACGGTCGAGGAAAAACAAACTTTAGTTGTAAAAGGAAAGATCCGTTGTCATCCGGGAAACATATATCCCATAGCAATCCATAAGATCATGATGTCATCCATAAAACTTCTCGAGTTTTTTGGCTTTTTTTACTTTATGTTTTTAGTTACATACCTTTGCTTAAGTCGTCTATTTGTAAGCAACCGACCTCTATCAAGGAAGTCACTGTGTACTGAACACAAGCCCTTGAGCAGTGAATGAGTTGTGAGATGTAAACTCCATATGCTGGTGCTTTTAGAATGCTGCTGTGACATCTATGGCAACAATGCCTTCACGTCGTCCAGCACCTTAGACCACTCGGTTACTTAGGCTATGTAAAATATACCTTTCGGTAACTCGTAGGTTTAATTTGGGGTTGTAACGAAGTACATGACGTATACGAGCCAGTGAAGATCAGCAGCAATAAAGAATCGAAAATAACAGAAGAGAATTCGATGTCATTCGACAGGAAATGCCGCCATACGAAAGTTATTTTGTTTGATTATCAGCTGCATTCGTATCATATTAAGTGGTTAATAATTGTATAAAAACTCTATGCAATAAAACAATTTTTTTATTATAACAAAATCACAAATATAATTCTACGAAAAAATCACAAATGTATTACTAAGACAAAATCACAAATATATTTCTACGACAAAATCAATATAAATCATCTGAAAATGGACGGAATTAACATCAAATATATTAAGAAATGATCTATTCAGGAAATCCACAATTAACATTTATTTTACAATAATTTTGGTATTTAAGTATTTATAGTATTAACTAGTAAATAGGGAATAATACATGGCAAAATCCGTATCACATGCCGTATCATTCCGATCTACCAATATCAGCACGAGGGCTTTTGGCCCGAGGGCGATATTATTCGAGGGATGATACGGCATTTGATACGGATTTTGCCATGTATTATACAGTTTATCATAATATATTTAAACAGAGGACTACTAATCCGAAAAATACTGTCAAAAATTGAAATCGGTAAGAGAAGTTGCATTAATTTTGTGAAGAGGAAAATTTCAAAATGGGCGGAAAGGACTAGAGGTTTTGGACTAAATCTAACATGTAAAGGAAAACAAGTTTGCTAGATTTTTTTAACCGATCCTCACAAAAAAATTCACCCCAAACAAATCTCTGTTACCCTCCCCCAAAATTTTAACCCCCGAATTTTTTTTTTCAATGAAAAAAGGAAAATTGAAAAAAAAAATCGAAAAAAGATTTGGTACAAGGCTAGCCATGCAATAAAGGGTATGATGTCATAGTTTGAATACAGAATGAACGGTATGCACTGTATTACATACTCAAAATGTCTGTATATATTACTAAGCATATTATAACATTTATTATTAAATATCTTACTCATGAATATACTTCGTTACATCCATGGACAAGTATTAAAAATCGTGTCTGTCCTGGGTGTGAAGTTCAAAAATTCTTAAACTATGAATTTTTATTAAAAACCCTTAATTTATTTGCAATTGGAAACCGCGAAGTTTTGTCAATGGCATGAAAAATAAGTAAGATGTTTTATGTCGTCAGCAGTTTACATGTTTTTGCTACGTGGGCGCAATATGCGCCCATGGTGTATTGGAACGATCAATTACTTAAGATGAACTTCACGAACAATCTTCGTAACCAACAATTTTTATACAGTTTTTCCACACGGACAGCTCGGTTGTTATTCATAATCGTTTAATTTTATCAGGGACATTTCATTTCCGGTAGAAAAAAGGAAGAACATTCCCCCAAAGTAACAGAAAAGGGTAGAATAAAGGTAGCAAATAAAATTAATCAATCATTCATATTATTGTATTATATTTTTTATCCAACTTTTATTGTTGATATACTAAAGGTAGCTAAAAATTCTATTAAATGTAAACATCAGTCTTACTACTTGGCAAGCTTCACAAAATGAAACCTTTATAAAGTAGATGGATGGAAATTATTAATTATTTGATATAAGAAGGAGTGAAATAAATTATGCAAATTGTTTACAAAGGAAGCATTCAGTATTCAACTAAATCTTTCAGGACGGAATGAATGAACCAGCGTATCACTAAAACACCTCCAACTTCTGTGCTGCATTTAAAATGTTGATACTTTGTTTTGTTTGTTGATTTGATGGCAAATCCAGAAGGCAAATACAATACACAGAATCTGCAATATAAAGAAATACATACCAAATCCAGAAGGCAAATATAATGCACAGAATCAGCAATATAAATAAATATACAAGTATATAAAAGACAACATGAATTTTTGCAGGAAATACAGTCTTCATCACAATAATAAGGGCACAGTTTTCGGCTAATCTTTCTCAATTTATTGTACAGCAATGCGGTGTCACTTAGAAGATAGTAATTATAAAGTTGTTGGAAAATCTTTTCCAAATGTTTTGATTTGATCTGCACTGAAGAGACCTAAGTTGTCGAAATGCGCATAAACAGAAACTTAATTCACTGTAACTTCCTTAGTTTATTATTTATTACAACTTGACCAATGCCACTGCTGGTGGACTGTTAGTCCCCGAGGGTAACCACCTACCCATTAGCCAGTATTCAGGTGCTGGCCAGAAAACCGATTTTATATAAAAAAAAACTTGCAATATCTAAATTTAAGAAAATTTTGATAAACCTAAGGAATATCTCCCTCCCGCATAGCTCTATCCTCAGCTGATTTTTGCTTTCCCTTTTAGATCTAACAGGTAATTAGAATTTATACATATTTTGGTATATGGATTTCCAAATGTTTTGATTTGATCTGCACTGAAGAGACATAAGTTGTCGAAATGCGCATATGCAGAAACTAAATTCACAGTAATTGTTTTAAAGGGTGGTATAAAGGGGGTTGTAATGGATAAAAGGTTATTGGTTGCTATGGAATACAATGGCAAACGAATTTCGAAGCAAAAATGATGAAGGGGGAATTCCAAGATCAAAAATCCAAAATCACGGCAAACATATCCAACACGAATTGAGACACCATGACAAAGACAAAACAAATAAACAAAAATCAACAATAACGCCACAAAACTAAGCAGTAGCGATGTGTGAACCCCTAGAAGAACTGAAGTATCATAAGGTGCTCCGGAAGAGTGAGCATGATCTGCTCCACGCATGGCGCCATGTCAGAAACCATGCCAGAAATGTGAAATTTTGAGAATAAACTTTCTGCTGCAATATGTTTTTGATTTCAGCAATATTTGTAAACAAGATATTTTCGGGAACCTCTGTCCATATTTTTTTAAATAGAATCATATCAGGCCAAGAATTCCATTCTGCGATTTCGCTTGGGAGATTTGTTTTGTCTCGCTCTAGAAACAGTTTCATGTATACATTGTCCTTCTTCTTTCTGTCTTTGTTCTCGTCGGAAGCAGATCTCAGAGATCGCTTGGCCTAGAACTTTGAGACTTTGCAGTATGTTAGCCCCATATTTTAAAGTGTAATCAATCAAGATTTCTTTGAAATGGGTCAATTAAGGGTTCATATGTGGGCTCCAAAAGGGATGAGGTCTTCTCTAGTAACTCTATCGGAAAATTCCATTTTGGATTTGTTTGCCTGTACATGATGTATCTCAAAAACTATGATCACTAAATGCCATGTAATATACAGTTTACAGCGTTAAAAAATCAAAACAAGTACTGTTGTCATGGAAACTATACCAAAAAATAAACGTTTTTGACAAAAAAAATGATATTTTTTTGCTTATAATAAGATTTTGATTACAGCATATGAATACATGTATGATAAATATAGATAATTACTGGAACTCGACAACTTTTTATTGTGAAAAATGATATGAAGGATGATGAAAACCAAGCCATATCTCTGGAATCTTAAAAAAAACATGTTTTTACTAAAAGCTGTGATTTTATTTCAGCGATATTTAAGAATTAGTTTATATGTTTATATGGGAACACATGTCCAAATTTCGTTAAAAAGGGGATATCATAATGACCTTCAATCCATTCTAAAAGTTAACCTGAGAAAACTTTTGTGTTTTGCTCTCCGAACACTGTTGTTACTTGTTATTCTTCTATCCTTCTGTCTTCAAGTCAACTTGTCCAAATCAGATCTCGGTGATAATTAGATTTAGAACTTAGAAATTTCTTAAGCATGTTAGCCAATAAAATAGATGTACAATCCTGAAAATTTGTCCATAAGGTGTCCATTTAGAGTACATTTAAGGTCTCAAAAAAGAGATGATGTGGACTCTTCTATAATAAGTATATAGGGAAATGACATTTTGATTATTTGTTATAAGTGTAACATTTAAGTCCTCTAGGTCAGCTTTGTATTGGTTTTCTAAACACCTTATCACCCGCGTTCAGGAAGTTATATAATATTTATTGTCTCTTTCATCTACACCTCATTAACCACTGATTAGACTATAACGAAACTTATGCAAGAGGTTAAATACATATTGTAGATTTGCACTTTTTTAGATTTTTCGACACTTTTGATTTTTTTTCATTGAAGCTCAATACAAACCATATCGTGGCCATCTGGTATCCATTACTCCTGTTAAACACCCATAGGAATTTCATGAAACCTATGCCAGAGCTTAATTACATATTGTGCACTACGCATTTATTTTCCAATATTTCTTTTTTTTTCGAGATTTTTGGCACGTTTTGGACTTGGTCATTTAAGTCTAATGCAAACTACATGGAGACCACCTGGTATCCGGTATTCCTCCTAAACTACCGATTGGAATTTCATAAAACTTATGCCGAACCTTAATTACATATTGTAGATGTGCACTATATGTTTTGGTTTCCAATAATTAATTGTTTGCAAATTTTTGACATGTTTTGCAATTTGTCATTGTAGCTCAATGCAAACCACATGGCGACCGCCTGGTATCCATTTCTCCTCTTTGGCCGCCGATTAGAAGTTTTTGAAACGTATGCAAGAGCTAAATTACATATTGCAGATGTGCATTAGGTATTTTGTTTTCCAAAAAAATTCCCCCAATTTCTTGACATGTTTTTGACTTTGTCATTTTGGCTCAATGAAGTATATGGTAACTACTGATAAGAACTTCATGAAAGTTATACAGGACAATAATTACATATTGAAGATGTACACTACATATGCATGTTCTCTGACAATTTCCCTTTTCCATATTTTTGGCATGTTTTTGACATTGCATTTTAGCTTGAGACCAAAAACTGGTGTCCGCTATTTCTAAACTACTGGCCAGAATTTCATGAAACTTATGCGAGAGCTAAATAACATATTGTAGATGTCCAGTTAGTATGTATTTCATTTTCCAATAATTCCTTTTTTTCAGATGTTTAAGAAAACTCAGGAAGAGGTGGCGACGGGGGTATCCTTGGCCCACTAGGCCACAGTAACTCTAATTTCTATCTACGCTGCAGAGACATAATTTGCCAAAATGGTCATCTGTATACATGTATCTCAGTCTAACTGCATTTTTGTTATTTGTTATTTAAATTTTTTCATGAATTAAAAAAAAAATCTTGTATTTGAAATGTCTTTCGTTTATTAATTCTAAATTGGGTGTTCTACACATGGATGGCACTGTCCAAGTAAGGCTATTGAAAATCACAAAAATGTCAGATCAAAATCTAAAATATGAGGTGCATTATAACTTCACTTGATAAAGAATCTCTGACATTTTCATCAAATTCATTGATTTAGGAGGAGTTGTGGACTGCTCACCTGTACCTTCCTCCAAAATGAGTTGACAATGGTTAAGTCCATGTATGGCTATGGGAAACCTCTCAAATTAGTCAAAGCAAAATCTAAAAGAGGAGGCGCCATAGGACATCATGTGATCAAGATTCTCTGAAAATTTCATCAAATTCCATTTATTAGTTTACCAGGAGTTGCAGATTGCATACCAGTAACCCCTAATGACAATGAATGGCTAAGTCCATATAAAGCTATGGGAAAGCCCAAAAATTAATGAGATCAAATTTTATGAGGAGTTGCAAATTGCATACCAGCCTTCCTCTATCACAACCAGTCCTACACCAATACCTATATAACCCATGCTTTGTTGTTTATATCAGCCTACCTCTTTCACAACCAGTCCTACACTAATACCTATAACCCATGCTTTGTTGTTTATATCAGCCTACCTCTATCACAACCAGTCCTACACTAATACCTATAACCCAGGCTTTGTTGTTTATATAAGCCTACCTCTATCACAACCAGTCCTACACTAATACCTACAACCCATGCTTTGTTGTTTATATAAGCCTACCTCAATCACAACCAGTCCTACACTAATACCTATAACCCATGCTTTGTTTTTTATATAAGCCTACCTCAATCACAACCAGTCCTACACTAATACCTTTAACCCATGCTTTGCTGTTTATATAGGCCTACCTCAATCACAACCAGTCCTACGCTAATACCTACAACCCATGCTTTGTTATTTATATAATCCTACCTCTATCCCAACCAGTCCTACACTAATACCTACAACCCATGCTTTGTTGTTTATATAAGCCTACCCGGGCCTACCACAACCAGTCCTACGCTATTACCTACAGCCCATGCTTTGTTGTTTATATAAGCCTACCTCAATCACAACCAGTCCTACACTAATACCTATAACCCATGCTTTGCTGTTTATATAAGCCTACCTCTATCACAACCAGTCCTTCACTAATACCTATAACCCATGCTTTGTTGTTTATATAAGCCTACCTCTCTCACAACAAATCCTACACTAATACATATAACCCATGCTTTGTTGTTTATATAAGCCTACCTCAATCACAACCAGTCCTACACTTATACCTATAACCCATGCTTTGTTGTTTATATAAGCCTATCTCAATCACAACCAGTCCTACACTTATACCTATAACCCATGTTTTGTTAATTATATAAGCCTACCTCAATCACAACCAGTCCTACACTAATACCTATAACCCATGCTT
>MJUU01023849.1:22556-41553 GCA_002080025.1 Modiolus philippinarum
AGTCCTACACTAATACCTATAACCCATGCTTTGCTGTTTATATAAGCCTACCTCAATTACAACCAGTCCTACACTAATACCTATAACCCATGCTTTGTTGTTTATATAAGCCTACCTCTATCACAACCAGTCCTACACCAATATTCTTTGTTGTTTATATAAGCCTACCTCAATCACAACCAGTCCTACACTAATACCTATAACCCATGCTTTGTTGTTTATATAAGCCTACCTCTATCACAACCAGTCCTACACCAATACGTATAACCCATTCTTTGTTGTTTATATAAGCCTACTTCAATCACAACCAGTCCTACACTAATACCTATAACATGCATTGTTGTTAATATAAGCCTACCTCAATCACAACCAGTCCTACACCAATACCTATAACCCATGCTTTGTTGTCCTTTATCATGTCAATCAATGCATCTCCACATTTCTAAATTAAATAATAAATGCCGTTAGATACACAACGGAAAGATATTACAATATTTTAGCATAAGGCAGTGCTTCTACTAGTTAATCTCGCACACACTTGTCATTTTTTACCTTAAAACATACTTGTTATTTCTAAGAACTTAATGTAAAAAACCGCAAAATGAAGTGTCTGTTCATTCTGAATCAGGAGCTTATTCTCATTTTTGTTTTGTCTCTCGTCATGATTACATTAAAATGAATCCAAATAAATATGTTATAACTGCTATCCATTATTATTTTTTTCTTTGCATTTTAAAGATATAACACCAATTTGATTTCAAGCATTGGATTCTGAACAAATTTCGAAAGAATTTACAATAATGACAAAAACACTGAATATTTTGACAGGTGATATTCTTTGTAAACGAGTTTTCCTCTAACAGTCACATAAAACATAACACACATAAGTTGTCGAAATGTTAATATGAAGAATCTAAATTAGCAGTAACTTCCTTATTTTATTATTCACGCTTATCGGTAGCACAGAAACAATGGTCATAAGTCTTCAATATTCTCTATGTGGCTTCTTCATTTCACACATGTAGATTTGAGTAAACGTCTCAAAACCTTATACATCAAGATTACATTCAACACTGTTACGTTTTAAGGTCTTTACCATGATTTGACTGATTGCTTAAATGTTGTTTTGATTTCGCAGATGGGTACACATTTTGAGTTAATCAATAGTTTATAACGAACTGATAAACTATGACAAAATTGGACTTTTATTGGTAGAGTGACGAATGCCACACGCTTGGCCTTCCGGAGATTCTGATGATACCTCCCATTTTTTGTTTTAGTTTTGTGGCGTTTTTGTTTATATTTCCTTATCTGTTTTCTCTTTGTCATTTTTTCCTCCTTTGTGTTACATCTGAATCACCTTTTTTGTTGTTTTTTTTAATTGAGAACTTCTCCATTTTTCGCTCATTGCTCAAAGCTTCGATATCAGCTTGTTAATGTTGGTTAATCTAAAAGAATGCAAGCCACAGCTGTATGATACGAATTTCCATCCGAAATTTCAGTCCAAGTTTTAAAGAGGTATTTGAGGATTTTAGCATAAACATAAACTTTAATTTCATTTTTACAACATCTCTTTGATGAAAGAAGAAACCATTAAAAATGAATTCAGAAACACAACACCAAAAATAATCTTAACTGTAAATCTATAAATAACAATAAATTTTGTTGAACCTGGTTATAAATGATCTATTAAAGTATATTAGATATGTTCTATAAAATATGTTCTTACCCTGTTGATGTACGAATTTAATGCAGTCGGATTACTCGTACAACTCACTGCAGATAGATCACCTTTCTCTAGTTTATCTCTCGTTATTCCTTTACAACAAGTAGGTGGAACATTGGTTAAAGTCGCTGTTGGTATATTGGAATAGTCACAACATTTTAACTAAAAAATAAATACATATAGAGTTATACTTCTTTAATAAAGCAAAAGGAAACATATGAGGAATGAATTTCCGAAATGGCCATACAGCTCATTAAAATTATTGCAGTTTGAGTTAACATATGTGTTATGGTCTCATGTTCATTTACTCCATATCCTTTCGTGAAATATTTAATTCGGGAGTTTGTCTTTTATTGCAGTGTGGAGTTGGTAAAACTATTCCCCGTGGTAGAGATGTATGCTCTTTATTTTTCTTAGATATGGTGTACTTGTACATGAGATAATATCTCATGTGCACACTTTGTTCAATTACTATTATCTAAATTGATGAAAATTCTAAAACAGAAGGATAAACTCCAACCATTGTAGTTTTGTCCTTAGCTATATTTGATATTGCTGATTATTCGGATTTCGTTTGGTTTTATGCATTTAAACATTTTTTGAAATTATGGATTTCCTTTGTTTGGGTTCTAGTGCTGCTGATGAGGAATAAATTTCCGAAATGGCCATACAGCTCATTAAAATTATTGCAGTTTGAGTTAACATATGTGTTATGGTCTCATGTTCATTTACTCCATATCCTTTCGTAAAATATAGAAAATCAGCATTCCATATTCACATGTTCACATTAAATGCCAAAAAAAAACAACCAACTGCGCCAAGAGCGCTTGATACGCCCGTCCCTACTTTAAAGCAAACTGATTAAATTATTCTTGAAATTAAAAACTCCATATGAACAAACATGACAAGGGACTTCTGATATGTATCAATTATTTCATCTGATGTTAAACAGTCAAAAATGTGTATTGGTTTAAGGGTAGAGATATCTAAAAATAAAAGAATATCAATGTGTAGACAGAAATTGCAATTTAAACAGTCAAAAAAGTATATTGGTTTAAAGGTAGTGATCTCTTAAAATAAAAGAATATCAATGTGTAGACAGAAATTGCAATTTCATACTTTTTTTTGAAATAATCAAAGTCCTATAACTCTGGAACGAAAAATCCTTCAACAAAATAAACGATAGGGAGCTTTCTTCTATCATATCCAACAATCTTGCAAAGTTTCAAGAAAAATGAATAAAGCGTTCTCTAGCTAGAATATGACGTGTGGACGGAGATGGTAGTTCATGCTTTTTTTTTCAATAATCAAAGTCCCATAACTCTGTAACAAAAAATCCATTGGCAAAATGAAATGATAGTGATCGTCCTCTTGTCATACCCAACAATCCCACAAAGTTTCAAGAAAAATGATCAAAGCGTTCTCTAGTTAGAGTACGACATGTGGACGAAAATTGCAATTTAAAGCTTTTTTGAAATAATAAGTCCCATAACTCTGGAATGAAAAATCCTATGACAAAATAAAACAATAGGGAGCTTTTTTGCCGCCATATCCAACAATCCTGCAAAGTTTCAAGAAAAATGTTCAAAGCGTTCTCTAGTTAGAGTACGACGTGTGGACGGACGGACAGACAGACGGACGGACGGACGGACACCGGTATACCATAATACGTCCCGTCAAAGACGGGCGTATAATAAAGTATAAATTAGGTAAATCAAGGGATCTGTGAGCAAATGCTCACTAGTAATACCCCCGCCCGCTCTCATCTTCCAGTCTCTAATAACCTGACAAAGTTGGTAAACAAAATGTAGTACCCCACATGTCTTAAAATATGTCCCAATATGGCATGCCTACACAAAGCTTCTGACAAAATTTCAAGTTTGTATCATTTACCAATGCAGAGAAAAGCTGTATGAAAGTTGTAAGGGACAGACGGGATGATGAAAATTATGAAAGATGTGAGGGACCGACGGGATGATGAAAATTAAACTAAGTCAGTAAACAGGAAGTAGCATTCTGACAGGTCTGAAAATGCATCCCACAATATGGCATGACTACACAAAGCTTCTGACAAAATTTCAAGTTTGTATCAATTACCATTGCAGAGAAAAACTTTACGAAAGTTGTGACGAACACACTGAATAATGAAAAATTGACTAAGTCAGTAAACAGGAAGTAGCAACCCGACAGGTCTGAAAATGCATCCCACAATATGGCATGACTACACAAAGCTTCTGACAAAATTTCCAGTTTGTATCATTTACCATTGCAGAGAAAAGCTTTACAAAAGTTGTCACGAACACACAGAATAATGAAAAATTGACTAAGTCGGTAAACAGGAAGTAGCATCCAGACAGGTCTGAAAATGCATCCCACAATATGGCATGACTACACAAAGCTTCTGACAAAATTTCAAGTTTGTATCATTTACCATTGCAGAGAAAAGCTTTACGAAAGTTGTGACGGACACACAGATTTATGAAAAATTGACTAAGTCGATAAACAGGAAGTAGCAACCCGAAAGGTCTGAAAATGCATCCCACAATATGGCATGACTACATAAAGCTTCTGACAAAATTTCAAGTTTGTATCATTTACCATTGTAGAGAAAAGCTTTACGAAAGTTGTGACGGACGGAATTACGGAATGACGGAATTACGGAATGACGGACACAGGTAAAACAGTATACCCCTCCTCCTCCGGAGCGGGGGTATAATAAAAATAACACCGTATGGATTCAGATCGGCTGCATCGTCAGGATAAGCGTTTCCGTCTATGAAGGCAGCACCATGATGGAATTATATGTTTGTGTTTAACCAAAATTTGGTGACCAGGTTATAACCAAGTGCGATTTGTAGTATGAAATACTCCATACAGCTACATAAATTACAATAAACATAAATTAGTTGCATTATATTGGTAAATAATGACACTCATTCTACTTCGTATGGAAATCCCCGTATTTGATTGGTTACGAGTACTTCCGATCATTTCCGCAACTGTGTTTTATAAGTCAGTAAAACTACAGCAGCACGTGACTCCTTGACAATGACAAAAGTAAACAAAGACGGCGGAGTAATCCAAACTAGGAAATGGTGCATCATCCACGAATTTCATTACGTTATCTAGCATGGAGACTTGCATTACATTTACGGAATGTAATTATAAGTATTGAATGCAATATTTTGTAGTTTTATTGTCGTGTAAAAGGGTGGACCGTAGCACATTTTTCACATGAAGCGCTAACGCGCTTCATTCAAAATGTGCTACGGCCCACCCTTTAACACTCCAATAAAACTACAAAATATTGCATTCAATTCTTAAATAAACTCATGATAAATACCATAGAACTTGTGTATATTTAAATCGTTCAATCACTGAAGAAGTTGTTTTCATGAAAGTATAGCACATCTGTCCGTGAACTTCTCGTACTTGCAAGAATATCATATGAAAAAAAAGATATATAAACGCCTTACGAGGATACAGAAGGAAAGAGACAACTGCGAGAAGTAAATTGAAATCCTCATAACTAATAGGAAACATCGAAATTGTCATCAAACAATACCTTGGTCCTTAAATATCAGAAAATTGCCGACAAGGTTTTTTGTGCCTTTCAGTGAGAATTGATTTTTTTCATTAACTTAAAAATGGTGCGTTGTCTATCATGTTTTTACAATTCTCCTTGATTACTACCTGTTTGCCAACGCCACTGAATTTTTCATTAAAGATTTCTTAATTTGATGAATTAACCTTTTGTAAATATATTTAGAAGAGTGGGCCACCAATTCATGATTGCAGATTCTTAGGTGTTTATATTTATCCAGATTTTGTGGCATTTCCCTTGAATGCATCAGTAGAGGTTGTTGTTCCTTTAGTCTGAAGCTTTGAAGCAGTATGTTTTATGTTAAAGCAGATCTATGATGATCTATTGTGTTCTTTCTTCCAATTTTCTGATTCGTCGATGTTGTACACTTTTACCTCTCAAAGTTTATTTTCTGACTTGTATGAGTGGAAAGAACTCGGTAGTTTATGGGAATCCTTCAAATAAATCTTTCAAATAAAAATCTATTTCAGAAGGGAATTTTTCAAATAAATTTGTTTCAGCAATGTTTAAATTGATGGAGTTATACATGGTTCCCGTTAGAATGTACTTCAGTTTTCTAAATTTGACCCATTTTCTTAAGCTTGAATCTGTTTTTCTTTGTGACCGGAAGGTCAGTCCGTTCATGAAAATCAGTATTGTAACTACCAGTGCCTCCTCGTCCGGGGATCGAACCCTGGACCTTTTGCTTCGTAGCCAGCCTCGCTACCGAATGAGCTCAGCCGATTTTTACTGGCTATATATCTACTACCTGAATACAACTCAGGTATGCACCTCCGTGACATTCCCCCACCAAAAGTCATCATACTCGCCGTATGTATGACTCTTCACACACTACAACTGCCAGTGCCCGGCTAGTTTTCTTGTGGGTCTTTTAGTTGAAGCGCCAACGTGACCGGAAGGTCAGTCCGTTCATGAAAATCAGTATTGTAACTACCAGTGCCTCCTCGTCCGGGGATCGAACCCTGGACCTTTTGCTTCGTAGCCAGCCTCGCTACCGAATGAGCTAAAGAACTATTCCGTTAGCTCAGTCGATTTTTACTGGCTATATATCTTCTACCTGAATACAACTCAGGTAGGCACCTCCGTGACATCTTGAGGCTTTTCATAATGATTTATGTGTGATACTTTTAAATTCCCATTAAATTTAGAACAGTGAATGAAAGTTATAACAAAATTACAGAAAGTAATGGTCAAGAGTAGAAATCCAAAGGGCAAAACCATCGGAAAAATTATACACTACAATAGTCCTGACTTGGCGCTGGTATTTCAAAAGAAATGGTGGGTTAAACCGATTAAATTGGACACCATTACAATGATATCCGGTAGGACCCCAACTGCAATTGAAAGGATCGTTAACTATAAAAAGATACAAGTACAAAGCAAGAAAGAATCTTGAATCAGTTCTGACAGAAACTTAATCTACAAGGCAATTTTATCTGTTCAAATACTTGAAATTATGGATTTCCTTTGTTTGGGTTCTAGTGCTGCTGATGAGGAATAAATTTCCGAAATGGCCATACAGCTCATTAAAATTGTTGCAATTGGAGTTAACATATGTGTTATGGTCTCATGTTCATTTACTCCATATCCTTTCGTAAAATATTTAGAGACTTTGTATCATGTGCATTTACTCCATTTCCCTTCATTGATTATATAAGGGTCGTGTGAGACGGACTGATTAACAAAGCTGTCATTTTTACCTACTTGTATGAATACAGCATCAATCAATCGACTGACAACGTCATGAGTGTCAATGTTACTCAGATCTGTCGGCATTTTGTATTTCTCTGTCAATTTTTCAAAGCCACCTTTCACAGTTTTGTTCAGCTGTAAATAAATTAATGGTAAATTTAGGTAAAATACTTTATTACTTTGTTTAGTTTGAATAACGGTTTTGATACCGTTTCTCAATACTTATTTTTGATAAACATCCAAAGTAAGGAAAGGAAGTGACAAGAAAATGATTTAATTTCAAAATATTTTTCCATGTAATTTAAAATGCATAAAAAAGATAGAAGTTTCGGTGGCTGCTTTAACACTGTCCATCTAACATAGACCAGGACTATTCCAAATATCACATAAAATCAAAAAAATTATTGATTGTACAATATATAGTTATTTACTTTTATATTACAAGTTAAATTACTGAACCTTTTTGGAAGCCCAGTTTAACGGAGAATAAAATGGTTACAGCATGTGGCCACAAGTGAATATTCCCTTTATACAAAAATGGAATTAAAATGTCTCCATTTCTCATTACAATAGTTTTTACACTGTTGTAAGCAGATTTAAACACAGATTCTCGTCGTTGCTCTCACCAAGTTTTGAAACCTCTGGTTCGAAAATGTAACAAAGATAACACCTTTTTCATAAATATGAGATGGGGATTTTTTATTAATCTTTGTGAAACATTTAAATTATGGGTATTTTCGTGGTATATCATACCATTTATGTGAACAGTAAAGCAATAATTAGACAGGATATAACAACTATCATTTCTGTCATTAAATTCAACATACCATGCATGTTACCATTAGGGCAATTGTAAAAATATTTATGTTTTATGAGAACTCGCTTGTTACAGTATCTAAAACAATAAATTGGGAAACGCTGTCGTAACCTACCTTGCCTGAAAAGAGTAGGGCGATGATGACAATTTCTGCTAAAGTGATTATTATTACCAAAACAGCATACTGTAAAGTAAAAAGCAATACATTATATGGAATTTTAAGTATAACATTATATATAAACAATCAGGTTTAATGATGTTTCTGCATTAAACAACAAATATTGTTATACCTTATTATATTTTCCTTCTATAAATGCATTGAAAATAAAAATGGACAATTTGACTGTTTTATTTTTGTCAAACCAAAAACGATCTGTTGACGGTCAACAGTTAAAAGTCTGTGTTGACCGCTTGCCATATTTTGATTGGTTAATTAACGTCACGCGCTATCACATGATCTGTCGTCTGCAACACCAATATGGCGACGTGAATTGTATTTGGATGAAATGGAGCGTATTTAACAAAATTAAAAGTTTGCAGTTCAAACAATGTGGTACATAAGGATATGCCAATAAAATATATTTCAAATACAAAAAGACATAAAGCATGAAAAGGAATAACAAAACAGTTATAGACTGGGCCCTCAAACAGCTGTTTTGTTTGACCCTCTGACTGAACTGCTGCACTCAACCTACGACTGTTTAGTCCTCGTGTTAAATAAAAAGCTGTTGTTTTCGGACCCAGTCAATAACTGTATACTTTTTTAATATTACATTATTTTTGTTATTTACATGATGGAATCATAGAAACTAAACAAAAGTATAATATTAAATAGTAAAGAGATTCCATCGAAATATTCCCTGATTGTGAAAAATATTCCTTTTGCGTTTATGAATACAATTTGGTGAAGACTTACTTAATAAAATTCCTAAGTTTAGTTAGAATAAAAATATATGTTGCAACTTAGCTGAATGTCAGAAAAAGAACAAAGAATATTTGCATGGAAAAAATTGTTTTGTCGTTCGCCATGTACAACACTAAAATAGTCTTATTCTGTCTATTTTATTAGAATAACAGTATAAGAAAAACAATACCAAATTCAGCAAAGGACAGAGCTTTACTCGGGGAAGATACTCTTTGACCAATCTTTCTGAATTTAAGTTTTGTCTTAAGCTTTCCTTCTCAAGATTGTGGTCTTGGAGTTAGTAGTCTACTTTGAGTTGTTATTACTCCCCTTTGTGTCGTTGTCTCTTTGACACATTCCCCGTTTCCCTTCTTTTTCTACCTGTATTTTGTTTTATTTGTAACTTTATTATACTCTAGGGAAACAGGATAGAGAAAAGAGGAGGTTTGGTTACCCATAAACCGGTTTAATTATACCGCCACCTCTTGCTAGTGCCGGTTCCAAGTCGTGCTATCCAGAGTCCTTATCATTGTCTACGTTTGTCTTTTGTCTTTTTGTTTTTCTTGTGCAGTTTCCTGGTACGTTGAGGCATGTGATAATCGGCCATTGTAAGTATTTCCTGTTATCTTTTATCTATGATTAAATTTGGTTACTTTAGATATCGATCGTATCTTTTCAAACAATCTGGCCCGGAAGGTGATAATCTCAGGAACTAACAGTAAATCAAATGAGGCAGCATCGACCCGGTAGTAATAAAAAAAATGCCAAGATTGCCTTAAATTTGTGCTCTTGTATATTGTTATTTTGACAAGTTATGCCTCTTCAGTGCGAGCAAAAAAACAAGCATTTGAAAAATAATCAAACTATTTGAAGAGCTGAAAGAAGGGAAATAATCTAAAAAGTATCAATAAGCAGCTTAAGACAGACCTTTGCACGAAGGAGATACTCATTAACTTTATAAAAATTCTGTAACTTTCAAATAATCGGTTTTCGGGCAAGTGCCGAATTTCTGGACTAGTGATACAATGAAAAACAACAGTGCACCATCTGTGATATTGGCCTAGTGGTAAATAGCATGTAAGTACGCGAAATGAAGTGAATTTCAGTCCTTTAGATGACCATTTCAACAAATAATATCTTTTCAGTGCAAATATTAAAAATCAAATATTTGGAAGACCAAAACTTCAATAATTACCCGAATAACCTAAAACTGGCATCAGCTAATGGCTGGGCTTTGTAAGAGGAAGCACAGCTACAACTTTTCAAATGATAGAGGAAGCACATGAGTAGAGGCATTCTATTCTTATTGAATTTCAACTGTACACAAATTTGTATGGTAAGAAAGATAAATCTAAAACGTTTAATCCAGATAAAGAATACGCCAATCAATGGCAGATAGATCTACTGGTCAATTATGATACTGAACATGATCTTTAATTCTCAAAAAGGAGAAAACTTCTGATGGTTTAACTTAATAAAATTAATCTAGGCAGATTATAAAACCTTATTTAAAATGCTATTTATAAATTAACTTCCTATATCACATTTCAGGTTTACATATATTAATGTTACCAGGATGAATATTGAAGAAAATGCTTACTACCATATTACGCCCGATTTATGATTTGATTATTTCTCATTTTATACCACGTTTGCTCTTGATAAACTAAAATCACCAATCAAAGGGATCAATTAAACCCCCAATTGTTATACAAAAAGGTACGAATTGTGCTTCTCTACTTGAAGACTTGTTTTTACATTCCTATGAGACTGCATTTCTTCAAGGACTTATTAAAACATCATAAAATAAAAGATGCTAGTTCCATCAACCTCAATTTTAGAAACATTGACGATGTTATTTCCATTAATTACTATCTTTTGCTAACTTGAATAGATCCCATCCAGAAATGTCCAATCAAAAATAAACCCAAACAAGCATACATCTGACTCTGCAGCAGGCACCACACATTCAAAACACGCCAATCAAAAGTAAACTCGCCAAAACAAGCATCATCTGACGCTGCAGCAGGCACCACACATTCAAAACACGCCAATCAAAAGTAAACTCAGGCCTAAAAAAAAATAGTTGTGTTTCCGGTTGGCCGACCGACCCTAGTCCAGACCCCCGACCCAAACTTTTTTATTCCAACTTCAAAAAAATAAAAAGTTTCGATGCCCAACCGACCACGTTTTCGTTCCCGTTTGTAAAACTTTGCCGATTTTTAAGAGCGATATTACGATTACATATCTGAGCGCAATAATTGATCAAATTATGTCTTGTAATGCTGTTTACTCATCAAAATCGAAGAGAAAAGCCAACAACATTTGTTTTTGTTCGATTGTTTTTGACTTCCAGTTACAGTAAGTTCGGGAACGGAACGGTATATTTTCCGGGTCACCCTAAATTAGTGACTGAAATCGATCTGAAGAAAAAAAAAATAAAATAAATCCGACCTACCGATCCAATTTTTTCAGAGGACCATAATCGGAAACACAATTATTTTTTTTTAGGCCTCACCAAAACAAGCAATCATCTGACGCTGCAGCAGGCATCACACATTTAAAACATACCAATACTCACAGAACCGGCATACACCTGACACTGCAGCAGATACATACATCCGAAACATACCAATTAAAATGACTTCACTATAACCAACATACATCTGACGCTGCAGCAGGCACCACACATTCCTAACATACCAATCAATAACTAGACAAGCAGTGAGCAGAGCTCACTAATATATACCCCCGCTCCCCAATTAGATTCCAGAAGTAAAAAATCGACAACAACAAAAAATTTATACGTCAAATCAAATTTTTGAATAGCTGCTCAATGGCAATATGCACTCAACATTCTGTGAAAGTTTCATTGAATTTTACCACGTGGTCTAGGAGGAGTTGTCGCCGCAAGGTATGTACCCTACGGCGGACAGCAAATATATATATATTTATTAGGACAACGGGGGCAACGTAAATAAATCAACAACAAAAGATTAAGACAAATTAAATTTCTTAGTAGCTGGTGCACAATGACAATATGCACTAAATATTCTGTGAAGTTTTATTGAATGTCACCAAGTGGGCTAGGAGGAGTTGTCGCCACAAGGTATGTACCCTAAGGCTTACGGAATACCGCACGAACGGACGAATGGACGGACAAACGAACGGACACCACGTTCACTATATACCCCCCCCCCCCCGCTAAAGCGAGGGGTATAGTAAACTCACCAGAACCAGCATACACCTGACGCTGCAGCAGGCACCACACATCCCAAACATACCGATCAGAAATATTACACATCCTAAAACAATAATTCCGATAGCTATTGATCCTAATCCTGGAACTTGTTTTACGAAGTCTCCGAGAACATCCAAAATCTTTGACCCAGCTTTCAGTAATCCACCGGCAACAACTAAGGCTAGACCTACAAGCTGAAACAACAAATAATTAATTGTCAATTTTCTATCTTATTTGAAGTTCTTTGTCAGAATAATTGATTTACTACCTAATTTTATATAACTAATTTGTTATCTATTTTACTAATTCGGTTGAAAAATCACTAAGAATTTGATCATTCAAAATGGTAGTATTTAAAAAAACAATAGCTAGCAAGAAGTCTAGATGGTTAATAGCTTATCAATTCTTTACAATGTTATCATTTTCTCTGAATTGTATTGGTTTTCGTTTTAGGCAGGATTTTATATATAGCAAACTGATTTGTAAACTGATACCTCTCTGCAATTTGAATTCGACCCTCAGCATCAGTTTGAGCGGTATTGATTCGAATGTCGAAGAACGCTACAACCATGTTCCTTTTTACTCATAGATACGAGGTCGTCAAACTGGCAAAGTTGTCTTACAATCATTGTCATCCAGTGCAAGACAAAAGCACTAGTACATAGTATAGACAAACACAGGGCTCTTATCAAGTTGATTGTCAGAAAACTTGGCATGATAAAATAGTTAGATTTGAGCGCTATAAACAGACGATTAGAATAATAATAATAAAAAAACTAGAGTAAGGACTGTCGGAAACGACAGTGATCCCCGCACCCCCTGTTTGATACAAAAAAACAGCTATAGACCCTGGGAATAATTTTTCTTAACATTTTTGAAATTAAACTATTGACAGTCACTATTTTTACCATAAGGAATTAAGGAATATATGGTTGTTAGGCAGAATTCCAAAAAATAAGTAGTCTTTAAGGAATTTTACCAAACTTGGAATCATATATTTTGGAAATCAAGTTTGTGAAATATTTATTCTAATTCTAACAAATTTTTTAAGTGTTTCAATGTAGAATTCCAAAAAATATGTGGTCTTTGACACTTTCAGGAAATTTACCAAAATTGGAATCAAATATTTTTGAAATTCAATTGGTGAAAATGATTGTCCTGATGGAAATAAATCCTAACGGTATTGTTGCTAGGTAGAATTCCAAAAAATACGTGGTCTTTGACACTTTCAGGAAATTTACCAAAATTGGAATCAAATATTTTTGAAATTCAATTGGTGAAAATGATTGCCCTAATGAAAACAAATCCTAACAGTCTGGTTGCTAGGTAGAATTCCAAAAAATATATGGTCTTTGACACTTTCAGGAAATTTACCAAAATTGGAATCAAATATTTTTGAAATTCAATTGGTGAAAATGATTGCCCTGATGGAAACAAATCCTAACAGTATTGTTGCTAGGTAGAATTCCAAAAAATAAGTGGTCTTTGAGACTTTCAGGATATTTACCAAAATTGGAATCACATTTTCGAAATCTAAGATTTCAGAATTTTTATTTTTTCCAAATATTTGCCAAAATATAAGATTATATGCCAAAATTTCCAAAATTATCAGTCTTTGACATTTTCAGGAAATTTACCAAAGTTGGAACCGGAATCAAAATTCTGAAAGCTTATTGCGCATCTACAGACTATATGCAACAATTCTGCAATAAAATTAAATCAATAAATCCAAAAATGTAGGATGAGTTTGCGTCGCATGCCATAAGTGTCACAATCCACATTTTGTGGTCTTTGTCAAATCGACATCTTGGGGCCTCTTGTTTGCATCAAGATAGATATCAAAAATCCGAAAGCTTATTGCGCATCTACAGACCATATGCAACAATTCTATAACAAAATTAAAACCCTAAATCCAAAAATGTAGGAGGAGTTCGCGTCGCAAGGATGTGTGACGGACGGACGGACAGACGGGCGGACGGACGAGGCCAACGACAATATCCCCGAACTTTCATTCGATGATAAAATCCAAACATTGAAAGTATGATAGTATATCCATATGAGAAAATTCTCTCAACAACAAGTATACAATAACAGCATACATCTCAATCTATTGCAGGAGAGACAACTCCAGTCTGAAATAAGCAATGGATGGTTATAGAGTAAATTCACATTACCCAAAGTCTCTCTAAAACATGGTAGAACCAAGTAATGGCACAACGCTTTTATTGTTCTTCATCTTGAAATCACCATGAGGCCTTCAACAATGAGCTTTACTCATACCTCATAGTAAATTCAAGACGACCCCTAGCACCGGTGTGAGTGGAATTCATTGCTAGATGTCAAACAACGCTATATCTGTGTTCCTTACTACTCATGAATTAAACTGACAAAGTGCTGTTACAACCACTGTCATCCGATGCCCGATAAAAGCACAAGAGTCTCTGGCTAGTCGACAATAACAACATATAGACAAGCACATGGTACTCATCAAGTCTTTTGTAAGAAAACATTGCATTATTATATAGAGTGAGAATTAACAACTATAAAATGTTGGTCAAAATAACATTTGAAATTGAAAAAAAGTAAATAAAATGCTAAAATTTGATAGTATAATAGTATATGTATATGAGAAATTCCTTCAAGAACAATTACATCATAACGGAAAAATATAGGGAGCATAAATCTCTCGCACGTGAATTTTTTTTTACGGACTGAACAATGCGGGAGAGTCAAACACCAGTCCCAAATAAATAATGAAAGGACATAGAATTAATTAACATTAAACAAAGTTTATACAAATACATGTACCACATAGCAAATAAACAAAGCTTTTATTGTTCTACATAGTGATTGAAAGACCAAGGCTCAAACTTCAACAATACATTCAATGGATCGCTGTAATAAACAATGAAAGGATATGGTGTAAATGTACATGATAAAAAGTCTCTATAAATACATGGTAGTACCAAGCAATGGAAGTATTGGATGTTTTTCATCTTGAAGTAACCATACGCATTCAAAATGAGCTTTGCTCATATAAAGTTAGTTCAAGATGGTCCAAAGCACCGGTTTTGTAAGAAAGCATGGCATTAAAACATACCGAGATGTAAGCACTACAAACACGTGGCCAGAGTAACATTTGGAAATTACAAAAAAATTAAAATGAAACGCCATATTAAAATTTGATGGTAAATCTACAATTCTCTCACGAACGAGTGTCTCTTTGTGACAATGAATAAAACCAGTCACCAGGTGAGTGATACAGGCTCATGCGAGCCTCTAGTTTTTGTAAAGTTTGGTTTAATTTGCTACAGTTGTTTCAGAGGAGATTATTAAAATATAAAATTTTTCTCATAGGGTCATAACTGGAATTTTTCTCATAGGGTCATAACTGGAATATATTGAGAATTGAGAGCATACATCTATCGTATGGGATTTTTTGTTTTTTGTTTTTGTATTTTTGTTTTTTTTGTTTTTTTTTTTTTTTTTTTGTTTTTTTTATTTTGGGGGTGGGGTGGGGGACTACATACTGCAGGAGAGACAAATTCCAGTTTTAAATTAACAATGAAAGGCAATGGAGTAAATTAACATTAAACAAAGTTTCTTCAAATACATGGTAAAACCAAGCAACGGATCAACGCTTTAATTGTTGTTCTACATAATAATTGAAAGACTCAAACTTCAAAAAAGATGAAAGTAATAAAAAATGAAAGGATATAAAGTAAATGTACATAATACAAAGTCTCTGCAAATATATGGTAGAACAAAGTCATGGAACATATTGTTGTTTTTCATTATGAAATCACCATAGCCCTTCAACAATGAGCTTTGCTCATTACCCACAGTAAGTTCAAGACTGTCCCTAGCATCGATTTGAATGGAATTCATTGCAAAATGTCGAAGAAAGCTGTATATCAAGGACATCTTGTTCCCATTCAATCGCGGATGCGGGGTCGTCAACAAACATGAAATAAGGATGTTCGCTTTTGTATTTTGAAATTACTAGGCTTTCGGATAAATGTGACTTTTTGTTACAAAATGAAAATGAGTGAATTTTAGAGAAATGAAAGATTGGTTACACATGTAATTTCGGAGATACACGTTTTTCAAAACATTGCGGGAAACTGAACTCTATTAAATTTTTCATATCCTTATCATTAGCAAAAAAGTTGGGGGTCAATGGGTAAAAAAGTGTAATGCATTTGAAACCAGAGAAGTCCGAAAATCTGATAGAAATACCAAAACATGATCAGCGAACACCATTTATTGGCCAATTGCTATTAAAATCACTGTCATCCGTTGCCTGACAAAACAAACTAGTGTCTCAAGCTAGTTGACAACAACAACATATAGACAAACACAAAGCACTTATCCAAAATGGTAAGTTTTCTGAAATTCTTTAAGCCCACTAATTTTTGTGGAATTCTTCCTTGCAAGCATTCTGTACGATTGTGTTTCAATAACAATAATTAGATTTCAAAAATATTCAATTCCAAGTTTGGTAAATTATCTAGAATTTGCTACTTATTTTTGGAACCTGACCTACTATACTTAAAATATAGTTTCTTGCAAAAAGGGAACACGGTGAATTGCAAATGGGCGTAAGTCTCATAAAAAAGAAAAATTATTTGATGCTTAGTCTTTTTTTAAATGTAAATCGTACAGTTAAAAAATTAAAAAGAGCAAAAAGACCGAGGGTTCAAACTTGAGTAGGTTTTCTGGTCAGTAGACATGACAAACATACCTCTAAAAATCTCCCCAACCAAACTGCGATACAATAACACGAAATACAGGAAAGTGTATGAAAATAATTGACACTTACCACAAAAATTAAATTAAATATCACTAAAAACACACGTGCTAAATTCGTTCCACAAGTAAAATTACCCATTTTAATGCACAATTTTCTGTCTTGTTAGGAATTACAACTTATCAGTTATTTACTTGTATTTTATTTAATATCACCTGGTAACTGACTTTGTATAAAAAATACGTCAAATTTGTTATTCCCTTGTATCTTTGTTTCAAGATTAGCAACCATATTATTTTGTGCATATTATCAGCAGCCTTTTATCTTGTGTAAACTATTCAACAAGAAAGATTGATTGGTTTAATCCAGTATTTCCACATACCAAGTCCAGTTTGATATAATTGACAAGTTCTCCAGTATTATACAGGTTATGCAAACACTAACTGTTTCTGGAAAGAAAATGCATTTGCACAGTTTAGCTGATACGTACTTATATACTTCTTGTAAATAAAAGGATATAATAATGTCAATACGTATCTACGCAAAAAAAGAATAGGCCTTTGAAGGGTTAAAATCTGACACATATATCATGGCCATTAAGCCAACCAGATACTCCATTTTGTGTGCCAATTTTTATGACATTATATGAATTATTTTTTCTTATTTCAGCGATATAAATACCAGAACAAGTTACGACCAAGCTTGAATGAATAGGAATGACATTTTTTGTCATTTTTTATCACTAGAAATAAACATTAGTATATCAAAATGAAAAGAACTTTCAGACATGAAGGTTTATTTTAGTTTAAAGAATTTGTGTGCTAATTCCCCATGTGCAGCAGATGAAAGTTTTTTTTTCTTATTTTCCCTCTTCAACAACCAACCATCTTTCCAACTAGTATTTCCTTTTCAGTTCATGCACCTGGCTATTACCCTCTGTTTAACTGTTTCTTCATGTTATTACCAATTTAATTCACATGTATAATATAATGAATATAATGTTGAAGATTAACAATAATGTCCAGAATTCCAATTAAGTAATAATTCCTCACCGTTAGATGGAAACTCGTTTTTGAGAAAAAACAGTTTTGGAGAGAAAGACAAATTTGTCACTATGTTGTAATGTCAAAAGTAATGGGAAATGTTTACTTCATATTCACTACAAAAACTGCAAAGTTCAATATTCCCTTTAATTTTCAATAAAAATGGTTCTTTCAAAAAATTTGAACTGTAACATTTTTTTCTAACCCTGGTGAGAAGAATAGCTCCAGTTTTGATGGTTCTAACTCCAGCTTGCACTTATTTTTGCCTTTATTGGCTCTTCGGCTGTTTTAAAAAATTAAAGTTGATAGGATTTAATACATTTAAAAACAAATACCTAAGTAGAAAAGCAGAAACAGAAAACCTCAAATTCAAAGTCCAAAGAGAAAACCTAAAATTAAAAAAAATAATAATAATAAAAACATTTAATAGAGAGGCAACACAAATGAAGACAATGTTATCACAAGTAAATAAGAACGCCCCGAAAACTTCAGCACATAATTAATGTGAATCCCACAAAAACTGAAAGTATCATCAGAGTTTATTTTTCTGTCTGTTGACTGATTGACCGAAGCTAGGGTTCTAATTTAACAGAATACATACACTTTTAATAATTTCTAAATTCTGAACCCATAAAAATAACAATAATAATAATAATTAAAAGGACAATTGTTCAGAGAACAATTGCAAGGTCTTTCCCAGTACATGAAAATGTGTCAAGGACTACAAATCAAAGCCGATTCCTTGCAGAGTTTTCGTTTAATTGGATCAAATGAAGATCTCGATGAGAGGAGTATTTTTGCAACAAAATGTTTTCATAGATTTTTTATCGTTTTTTGAGATATAGCAATAAAAAAAATTCGAATGGACGAAAAATTTTTTTTTGACCAACCAGAAATGTAGATCTTCATGAGAGGAGTATTTTTGCAACACAATGTTTTCATAAATTTTTTATCATTTCCGAGATATCGCGATAACAAAATTTCGAATGGCGGCCATTTTGAAAATGGCTGACAAAATTTTTTTTTTTTTTGACCGCAGATTTGTTATCAGGGTCATTAAAGCTACCTGGATACCAAATTTCATCAAATTCCGATAACTTTGAGAAATCGTCAAATTTAGGGGTCAAAAACGCGTAACCGGGGTCGCGACCCCAAAAAATTTTTTTGCATGAATAATCATCCTGAGGATGAAAGAAACATTTTCCCCCATTCAGAATTTT
>MJUU01023851.1:5820-54646 GCA_002080025.1 Modiolus philippinarum
AAAATCATTTAATCGGATAAACCAGTACTGATAGATTAATACGTGTGAAATCAAGTCCAGTAAACGGGACATGGAAAGGCTTAAAAATGTATTCAACATGGTTGTTTAAGAAATAAAAAAAGTTAATATTTATGCATATATGTATGTAGCTCTAAAAATTTCAAAAAACTTCTTGGTTTTGAACTTATACCTTAGGTTAACCTGAACCTAGCATAACACAAATTCCCTGCACACATCGTCATAGCGAAATCCTTTGTTAAAAACATCTTGATAAAATAATTTAAACTGTTCAAACAATTATTTTTGGAAAAATACTAATAGTCTCGTGTTCATTTACTCCATATCCTTTGGTAAAATATTTCTTCCTCAAATGCAAAGTACAGAACATTTTTGCACTTTTCCCTAAATGTTTATTTTCTTTCTAAGGTAAAATAAATATTTTGGCAACTGGTTTTCTCTCGCGTCCATTTCTTAAGGTCACGTAATTAGCTTGAACGACAAAATAATAAACATATTTATATATGGTTGTCATCGCAAATATCTTTTTCTTAAGCCAAATGAATCGAGACTACTGTAGTTAGTTATGTTAACAGTTTCTAAATATTTTCCATACAGATATAAATTGCAAGATATGCATTGTAACTGCATTTTCTATTCGTTGGCAATAAAAATAACTTTAATTCCATATTGCTTCTTGGAAATTGCTGTAACATAAGATTTAGTTTGTAATAAACTGAATACCGATATGATAAATAACAAAATAAAGTAAGTGAGAATAGTGCACAGACAATGGAAACATCGGAAACATGAAGAAATAATTTACTACTTAGGAACGGCACAGAAATAGCGACACACATATAAATAAAAAAGTACCGAAGTTACTGTAAATTTTGTTTCTGCATATGCGCATTTCTACAACTTATGTCTCTTCAGTGCAGATAAAAATCAAAACACACGGTAGTCAATTAACCAAAATACGTATAAAAACTGATAGAGAACAAATAACCAATATGATCTAAATATGAAAGCCAAAAAATCAGCTAAGGACAGAGCTATGCAAGAGGGAAATATTCCTTAGTTTTAAACACTATTTTCTAATATTTAGATACTGCAAGTTTAAACGATCAACAAGAATCTAATTAAAAAATAAATTAAACTTACTTTAATTCAATTCAATAAAGGCAATGGCAAAATAGGCAAAAGATCAAGATGCGATAGACTTTTTAACCTCAAAAATTGGATATGGTGTATCGACTTTACTCCAAGCCAAATTTATCCAAGCTAGGATTTGGATTTCAAGACCGAAATGCCACACGATCGATATCCTTTTTACATATTGCAAAACAGCCAACTCGGTTTGGTTAAAATTAATTTCACTGTGGAAGGTTTCAACTACAAAATAATGGATTTTATTATATAATTTCATTGAACCCTTATTATAAAGTAACAAAACGGGTTAATCCAATAGTGATAGAACATAAAAGATCAAGGCCGGTTTCAAAAATCTTGAAACTATTTAAATATGTTAACCTCGTATGTTTTCTGAGATATGAATTAATGAAGTTCTGCATAAATGTATCTGTAAGAAGTCATCATTTTTCAACAAAAAAACTCGATGAATTTTGTTTCAAGTAAATGTTGCGAAATTCTCTAGTCAAGTAAGTAGATTTACGAAATTCTCTTTTCAGGTAAATGGAAAAATTTGGGATGGAAAAATTAAATAATTACTTCCTCATAGATATTAGGGCAAAGTATATTTCAAACGATAATAACGTGTCTAACTATCTATTTAAGTAAATTTTGCAAAATTTCAATAATACCTTCACCATTGACTTAGTGTATGGTATCATTTTCCGATGTTTACACATTTTGTACTACATTAACAGAATTTTCTTTGAATATTATACAGAAAACAGCATCATCTGGTTAGACCTTCGAGTGTGCAAGTTTAAGATGAGAGTCAGGTCACTAGATCGGGATTACTTTGATCTTTTCATTAAAAATATCACATATGTGAGAATTTTGATTTTTTAGCACTTCTTGTTATCCTCATTCGTGTGTCCATTTTGTTGGTGTGAACACGCTGGACAATACTTTATACGAGTCCAACATCCTTATACCGAAATTCTACGTAAAGCCATTTCGTTAAATCTATGTTATAAAAGGGTTAACAGGAGACATATGCAGTGGCCGAAAATTACAATTACATTTTCCAGACAGTACCTGTGCGTATTGTCTTCATGTTTTATGTACTTCATTGTAAGGGTACTCGTCTTGATAAGTTGGACATTTTTCTGTGAGTCTTTTTGTGTATTTATTTTTGTCATATATCACACATAGGGGAGGGTTTGGATCCAAGAAAACGAGTTTAACCCCACCGCAATTTTTGTGCCTGTCCCAAGTCAGGGATATGTTGGTCATTGGCTTGTCCTTGTCTTCTTATAGAATTTTAGTTTCTTGATATTTGGGTTATTGGATGTGGTTTGTTTCCGTTGATTTTTTTTCACTTTTTTACCTTTTTGGGGCCATTTAGGGCTTGCTATATGGTGTGAGGTTCCTCACTGTGTTGAAGACCGTACGGTGACCCCTAGATGCTTTGTTTTGGGTCGTTTTAACCTGGATATGGGATGTTGTCTCCTTGACATTTACCCCATTTCCTTTCTTTTTCATATGCTACAATACTTTGTCTTCTGGAGGACCTTTTTAATATTATATACCAAATAGGGAACTCAGATCTACTCCACAACCAAAGTGCTGGATGGAATAACGCCTTCGGTACTTTTCAAAACAAGAAAAGAGATACTATGCATACAGTCTCTACCACTACTGTCTTTTGTCTATGTGTGAAATGTTGTTTGTATATAGTTTGGTTGCCAGCATGCACATTTCTGCAAATAAACATCATGATGATATAAACTTCTAAAATAGTATATAACTCAGGTAAATTTTGAAAAATTAACATATATACAAAGTAAGCGGTTGTCAATGCAAATATTGATTTAACTAATAGCATCCTACATCTGAAGTCGACTGTATCCAGGTTAATGGTGTATATTATGGGATATAAAATTAACATTTCAAAACTTCAAAGGCAATAAAAATATATGCGGAAATAGTTTGTATTACATTATAATTGTATAATCCCAAGGATCTGTATCTACTGCAACATTTGCATTTCGTTGCTAATACAAACAACAATAAACACATTTTCTTCGAAAGCCATTCCAATTTATTAATTGGACACTATACATAAAAAGTATGGTCATGTGTAACATCAATGCAGACCTCTGCCACACTTGGTCGCAGGTTATATTTCATAACAGTAATTTCACAAATTGTCAACTGTCATAATCTTATGCATAAATTATCTTGCCCGTTCAATGTATTTCCCAGTCTGTCCATAGTGTTATTTGTGTTTTATATACTGTGAAATTGGTTAGTAATTAATTGCAAGACAAGAAATAGCTAAATACCGAACTTACTGTGAATTCAATTTCTGCATATGCGCATTTTGAAAATGAGAATGAACACAAACGTCTCATGGGTTTTTTACTAAATGTAAAAAAATGGATAGCAGGAAATACCTACTATGGCTGCAAATTATAATTACATGCCACAATCTGCCAGGGAACTACACAGGAAAAACACGAATAAGACAAAAGACAAACGTATACAACGATAGGAACTCGGGACAGCCAGACTTGGTACCGGCACTAGCAAAAGCCAGCGGTAGGGTTAAACTGGTTTATGGGTACACAAACCTCCCCTCTATCTGTCCCGTTTCCCTTTAGTATAAAAAAACATACGAATAAAGCCCAATACAGGTAGACTACTAACTCCTTGACCACAATCTTGAAAAGAAAAGAAAAAGACAATACGTAATTTTGAAAGATGGATCGAGGGGTGCTCGCCGCTAACATGATGAACCACGTTATCTCTTAATTTCATCTTTTGGAATAACTTGTGCCCAATCCATTTGTTGTAACAGTTAACTAAATACCGAAGTTACTAGATAAAACTTATTTTATTGTTTAGATTTTATCTGCACTGAAGAGACATAAGTTGTCGAAATGCGCATATGCAGAAATTAAATTCACAGAAACTTCGGTATTTAGTTATTTGTTATCACTGGGTCGATGCCACTGCTGGTGGACTGCAAGTCCCGAGGGTATTCACTAGCCCAGTAGCCAGTTCTTCTATTTAGAACCTTACAATATCTAAATTTTTATGAAAACTAAGGAGTATCTCCCTCGTGCAAAGCTCTGTCCTTAGCTGATTTTGGCTTTACATTTAGATCATATTGGTTATTTGTTCTCTATAAGTTTTTAAACATCTTTGAGTTGATGGTCTTCCAAACGTTTAGATTTTATCTGCGCTGAAGAGACAAAAGTTGTCGAAATGCGCATATGCAGATATTAAATTCACAGTAACTTCGGTATTTAGTTATTTGTTATCACTGGGTCGATTCCACTGCTGGTGGACTGTTGGACCCCGAGTGTATTCACCAACCCAGTAATCAGTACTTCGGTGCTGACCAGAAAGCCGATTCTATTTTGAACCTTACAATATCTAGATTTTTGTAAATTTTGTTGAAAACTAAGGAGTTTCTCCCTCATAAAAAGCTCTGTTCTTAGCTGATTTTGGCTTTACATTTAGATCATATTGGTAATATTTGTTCTCTTAGACTATCAGTTTTTAAACATCTTTGATTTTATGGTCTTCCAAACGTTTAGATTTTATCTGCACTGAAGAGACATAAGTTGTCGAAATGCGCATATGAAGAAATTAAATTCTCAGTAACTTCGGTATTTCGTTAACTGTTACAACAAATGGATTGGACACAAGTTATCCCAACTCGTATTATTACTTTTGTTGCAAAAGAAATACATTATATAGTAGAAAAATACATATAGTGCAATTACACAGTTTAATCATTTTTGAAAGGAAAAGGGAAAAACAAATAATAGAATAAGGAAGAGAAAGAACTGTTTGTGATCAACCAGGAGTGAAACGCCTTGTTTTCTTTATAAACTGTTGTACAGATAAGAAGATATTTCGGTTTTGGTCTTCAAATAAAGAGCTGTCGCCAAAAAGAACAGTTTGAAGATTGAAATTGATGACATTTACCCGATTTCTCAGTTCGATCCTTGCATCATCATAAAGAATACATTAAAAAAAGACATGGATGTCATCTTCTAATAAATGGCCACATCTGCAACTTGGGTCATTAACAATATTGACTCTAAAATTATCTGCATTTAAACTACTTGATCTGTGTCTCAGTCGTGTATGAATAATATTTAACGTTCTATTACCTGCTGAATAATAATTGGGGGGCTTTTGACCATTAGACTCTGCAATTAGAAATCGCTTAAATTTCGAAATAGTTGGTAAATGTCGTACCTGTTCGTCGAGATTATTCCATAAATTAATACTAGATGGAAAAAAAGAGTTGGAATAAATTAGTAGTCTTGATCGTGTAATATTAAACTCGGCTTGAAATCTTTGATTTCTAACACTTTCTAGAATAAAGGGATTCATACAATCACCTAGATATGACGGACAGTTTGTAAAATAAGTTTTCTTCTTTTTCGTCGAGACTCTAATGTTTCCCATCCAGTTTCAAAGTATAGCGATTCAAGACTGGCAAATTTTGGAAAACCAGTAACAATTCTGGCCGCTTCGTGCTGAAATTGTTCTATTTTGTTATTATCAGTAGCACTACAACCGTCCCATAGTTCACAAGAATATTCTAATAAAAGTAAATATATGAAAAATAGATTTTTTCTAAATACTGTCTACTAATTATTTTAAGAAAGGATACGGAGTAAATGAACATGAGACCATAACACATATGTTAACTCCAACTGCAATAATTCTAATGAGCTGTATGGCCATTTCGGAAGTTAATTCCTCTTCAGCAGCACTAGAACCTAAACAAAGGAAATCCATAATTTCAAAAATGTTTTAAATGCATAAAACCAAACGAAATCGGAATAATCAGTAATATCAAATATAGCTAAGGCTTAATTTAAACTTTCGTAGTACTGACAATTGGCTCGATGCACTCCTTAAAATGTTGTGGATATGACAAGTCCACTTACAATTAGAAGAAAAAGTAACGTCTAAGTGTTTATGGTTTTCCGCGAATTGAACAGCTTCATTGTTGAAAATAACGTTTGGTTTTTTATCGGAAGGAATTGTTGAAAACAGAACACGTTCTGTCTTTTTGGGATTAAATCCAAAATAAAAGTATAAAAAATGTTCATTCAGTAAGAATGGTAGATATTAACGCACCATGCAATGAACACCTTAGAAATACACCAACGAAAATCACATATGTAAGCACGTTACTGGATGCAGAAAAAATACACAGAGGAAGAAGTGATTAAAATGTTAGAGTTTCTGATCGACATATATTTGTCCAGTTTGGAGAACTTATTTTTCAACAGACCATCGGAATTCAAATAGGCAAAACTGTGCACCTCTTTTAGCCGATATGTTTTCTACAATCTTATAAACAAATAGAGGGATATGGGCTTCTTCAAAATAAAGAGAAAAACTGGCCCAGTCCTTTAATTTCAGCTTCCGTTATAAAGATGATATTTCATCACTAAACAACCATCGCTATGATGATTTTATTTATCAAAAAGAGCTTGAAATTAAGGATACTACAGATATTTCCACATCGGCCCCGTTCCTTGACTTTCATCTTGAAATTGACAACAGGGGTACATTACAAACTAGGCTGTATCCCGAGTTCCTATCGTTATTATACCCCCGCTACATAGTAGTGGGGTATACTGGTTTACCTCCGTTCATCCGTTCGTTCGTTCGTTCGTCCGTCCGTAACCACACTTTTCTCAGCAACTACTTTACAGAATGAAATCATATTTTGGCAAAAGCTTTCTCATGATGGTCCGATGTGTATATACAGATTTCAAGGCTACCGCATAAGTACTTCCTCTTTGCCGATACTTCATTGTTTTTTTTTATTGTTGTACAGCATATGGAATTGTTCGTCACAATTTTTTCTGAAATTGTAAAAGCGATTCAATTGTTGTTATGCACAGAGCTTCCTTATGGTCCAATCTACCGTGTATTCGGATTTAAAGGTTACGCCGTAAGCACTTCCTGTTTGCTGAGACGTCATTGTTTTTCATTGTTGTACAATATATGGAATTTTTCGTCACAATTTTTCTAAAACTGTAAGTGGGATTCAGTTGTTCTCTTGCACAGAGCTTCCTATGGTCAAATCTATCGTGTATTCGGATTTCAAGGTTATGCCGTAAGCACTTCCTGTTTGCCGAGACAATCGTCATCTTAGTTTTTCATTGTTGTGCAATATATGGAATTTTTCGTCACATTTTTTTCTGAAACTGTAAGTGGGATTAAATTTTTGTTTTGCACAGAGCTTCCTTATGGTCCACTCTATCATTTATTCCGATTTCAAGGTTAAGTCATGAGCACTTCATGTTTGCCGAGACATCATTGTTTCTCACTGTTGTACAACATATGGAATTTGGAAGTTTCGTCACATTTTTTTTCTGAAACTGTAAGAGGGATTCAATTGTTGTTATGCACAGAGCTTCCTTATGGTCCAATCTATCGTGTATTCGGATTTTAAGGTTTCGCCCCTAGCACTTCCTGTTTGCATAGACGTCATTGTTTTTCATTGTTGTACAGCATATGGAATTTTTCGTCACAATTTTTTTCTGAAACTTAAGTGGGGTTCAATTGTTGTTTTGCACAGAGCTTCCTTATGGGCCAATCTATCGTGTATTCAGATGTCAAGGTTAAGTCATAAGCACTTCCTGTTTGCCGAGACATCATTGTTATTCATTATATCATTGTGTTTATACTTGTATTGTGTCCTTACCTGTATTGTGTCCCTATATAATTAAATTTGCACTTGCCACATTGATTCAGGGTTCAATGAGCGGGGGTATATCAGGCTGCCATTGGGCGCCAGCTCTTGTTTATGTTTGTTTCTTGGTTTCATTGTTGTTTTTCTAGTGCAGTTCGCTTGTAAATCGTGGCATGTGATTGTAGTTCCCTTCCACTGTAGGTGTTAATATCCTGTTTTTTGTAATTGTATGACAAACGCGATGACTTCACTTTTCCAATATTCAACTTCTCTTTTCTTTGTAGCAACATATTCCAAAAGCACCAGCATATGGAGTTTATATCTCACAACTCATTAGCTACTCAAGGGCTCGTGGTCGTTCCTTGATCGAGCTCAGTTAGTTCCAAATAGACTACTTACGCAAGGGTACGTTACCAAAAACTTAAAGTCATCACTACAGAAGTTTTACGGTCGACATTACCATCTTGTGGATCACTATGGGATATCTGTTTCCCAGATGACAACAGTTCTTTTCCTCGACAACTAAGTTTGTTTTTCATCTATCGGATTTGACTTTACTGCCGGAGTTGACATGTTCAACACGGCGGGTGTCTTATAAGAAGCAGGAGATTCTTACTAGACCGGTACACCTGATCTTACCCATGGTTTTTATTTGGTACGTGTTGTTCATCTGTATGCGTGTCTTCATTTTTCTTTTTTGTCCCGTACTCAAATGGTGTCCTTGTTTCTTAGTGTTTCCGATGTTGCCATTGACCATGGATTGTTCGTTCTTTTGACTGACGGTTCGGTTCTCGCTTACTTTATACAGTGATTTTTTTCAATAGAGAAAAAAACACTGTCAAAAAAAATGCTTAGTCAGGGATTTGTCCAGCCTTTGTTACTTTCACCCTTTCAGAAATTCTATGACCGTCACCGCGACATCATTGACAGATATGACGTGTCTGATTCCCGAAGAAAATGGGCATTTTCAGTTAGATTTCACGTCTTCACGGATTTGACATAACCGGTTTTGACTAAATGTTGGATTGACTCGCTGATAGTGTGACGGGTGCTACTAGTGAAGCAGGACACTTAAATCCGGAATGTATTGGAGTTTCCATATTTGACAAAGAAATTAAATATTTGAAAGATATTTCGATCAAGGCTGTTGCTGTTGGCTTTAAATGTATGTTAATAATATGAACAACGATAGGAACTCCGGATAGCCGGACTTGGTACCGGCACTAATAAAAAAACACGGTAGGTTGAGCCTTTTTTACGGTACTGAAGTCTCTCCTTTCTTTATCATATTTTCCCATTGCACAATAAACATACAAATTAAACTTAAAACAGGTACACTACTAAAAGCCCCCTATCTAAAGGGAAAAAAATGAGGAAAAAACGTTAATTGAAAGGATGGTCGGGTAGTGCTCAGAGCTAATCTGAAAAATCAAAAGTTTTTTAAAGATCAGTTTTTTAAGTTAGCGGCCGCTTGTATAGATTGCGCAGGTCAATATTAAGTGTTCAAAAAGCTTGTCAAGTAATGTGAAGCACACAACTGAAGCTTGTTGGATGGCCTCTGTTAAGTTCAGATCAATTACAATAACAATGCTTCTACCTATATAATTTAGAAAGCAAAAAACTATTTTCTGCTGAAGAGTAAGAAAACAAAAATGATTATTTGATTAATAAGACTTCTTTTTACCTTGCTTAGTATGACTTGATAGTACATTTAACCGTAAACAGCGGGAGGTTGATACTTCGTTAAACCTGGTTTAGACGCCATTTTATGTATGAAATGTGCTTTTTTCAAAGTCGAGAATATGTCGGCTGTCCAAATTCCTTCTGCGTTTAGGTATGTTTGCTACTGGATTTATTATTCGTCTAATGGATTTCCCTTTTTGGTTTCTCCCTCTGATTATGCTTGGTCTTTAGTTATTACTTTTATCTATGTGACACAGATGCAGACAACATGACAAAGGCAAACCACATAAAAATAAACAGGAAAACCACGAAAGCAAAGTACTATTGTGAACTCGTATAAAAACTGGAGGTATAACCGGGTGCTCTGGAAGTGTAGCATCATTTCAGCCGTCATTTAGCCATCTAGTACTGAAAGATTATTTGCCGAGTAGCTGATTGGTTCGTGTCATTTTCTAGCCCGAAGACAAATTATAAGGTACGTATTCTAAGCCTCAAAAAGTACTAATGTAAAAGTTTGAGAGGAGGATGTAATTTTTTTAACTTTTAAAACAACAACGAGGACTAATTCGTACCACAAATATTACCTACAAAGACAAAATTTGATATACAACACAAAAATCTAAAGCAATGACAGTGTGAACTCTCACTGAAAACCGGGAGAAAGTTAATTCGCAGAAACTATTTACAGTAGGGTCGGTATTTAGATATTTTTTCCAAGGTATTGAAACCTATGCAACAGGACGGTTCGTTCAAAAGGGTATTCACCTACCAAGTAGTCAGTACTTCGTTGCTGGGTCGAAAACTAATTTCATTTTAAAATTTGCAATATCTACATTTTCAAAAAAAACAATGTTTTAGACTAAAAAGTATATCATATTGATTTGCTCTGTTCTTAGCTGGTTTTGATTTTCCATTTAAATTCTATTGGTTCTTCATGTTTTAGTTTGACGTTCACTGAAGAGACATACATTGTCGAATGTTTTGGTAATCTGTAGTAACTAAATTTAATGTAACTTGGGTATTATTTCAATGCAAGCTCATATCAACCATTAGGAAGACCAAAAACCAAAACGTATAAAAGACCTGACCTGAAAACCAAAATTAATGAAGGGAACTTACAATGGCCGAACATTACAATCACATGTCACAATCAACCAGGGAACTGCACAAGAAAAACAAGAAAATGACAAAAGACAAACATAGATAACGATAGGAACTCGGGATAGCCGGACTTGGTACCGGCACTGGCAACAGCCAGCAGTAGGGTTAACACCGAAGGTACTGTATATATAAGCACATTTCGACAACTTATTGCTAAAGTTGGCGTTAAGCAACAATCAATCAATCAGTCATTTCGACAACTTATATCCTTATATCTCCTCAGTGCAGTTCAAATCACAACATCTCGAAATTCATCAACTGAAATATGTGTAAAACCTGATAAAGAACAAATTACCAAATGTCTTAAATCACAAAATACCGAAGTTACTGTGAATTTCGGTTTTGTATATGCGCATTTCGACCACTGAAGTCTCCTCAGTGCAGACCAAATCAAAGCATTTGGAAATCCATAAACAGAAATATGTGAACAAATTTTCATTTGGATCGATATAGGAGCTAAGGACAGAGCTATGAATGAGGGAGATATTCCTTCAAAGTGACTAGAGTAACTAAAAAGTCAACTATTGATATCATTTCTGAGCTTTTAATAACATAAATTAATTCAACCATTAATAAAAAAAATACCTTCATGGTTCAGTCTCTTTGATGTACCGTGTAAGGCTTGTGCAATTAATTCTTTCAAGTTATAGTCACATTTGAAACTCTAGACAATTCAATTAAGGATATAGAAAAACAAGACAAGAATCGGGTGGATTAATAATGGCATCAGACGAAACTGGGATGTCCGTTGAAGACATGAATTGTTAACGGCTATAAAGAAATAATGTAAAATGTGTTTTAAATTATATTGCCACATTTATACATATAGGAAACAAAATTACGTTATCAGGGAACTTGCTTCCATAATTGGTAATCTCTCCAAGTACTGATACACTGAGTCTGTTCATGCTTGTAAGTGTATCAATATATGCCATTTTTGCTCTAGACAAAAATAAACCATATTCAAAAATATCAATATCTTCGATTACTGAGAATCAATTGGAAAATGGAGTTCTAAATATAATTTTAAATATCAGCTACTGGTAACGAATAACAAATGCATGTTAAATCGGTCATTGTCAGGGTAAATATTTATTTAGCTTATTATCCACTACGAAAAACAATAAATCAAAATGAAAGTAGAGTTTAAGCGGCGGAAGCCTTTAAATGTTTGCATTGTTATGTTAATACGTTGTTATTACAAATACAGTTTCTCTGTGTATGTAGTAAACAAACAAATAATAGATATGCACAATGTTCTAATTGTCCTGAGAAGCACAGACAAACATGCATGGAAATATCACATCACTATGCAAAATTATAACATACGTGGGCCGCGAGATAAACATAAGTTTTTCTCAGTAAAAAGTTAAGTTTTTTATTTCAGTTCTTGGGCATGAATCATGTGACGGTAATCAATTTTCCAACATTACAGAGTTGCTCAATATTGAATACTAAAGGCTACGGGTATTTCTTATGTAAGATTCTATGTCATATCAAAAGAAGTTCCAGGAAGCCCAGAGCATCGACTTCTCCAGTATTCTTTGTGTTTCTTATCTAACGAAGTGGAATTCTCTACAAATATATTTTATAACGTTTCACAGCAAATTCACGGAATCCTAAATCACGGACTTCAAGGTATTGCTTTAATGTTGATCAAGATTACCTGCATACATGCATATTATATTAGGAAGCAGAATAATAATAAAATTATCACAATGTCATTCTTGACCGACAAAATTACTTGTTGGATATTTCTGTTTAATCCTCATGGAATCTCTATTCCATTTTCTGCAGTTGTTCTTTTTACAGCCTGAAGGTTGTGTGTACTTTTCTACCTTTAAGGCATATTTTGGTTTCGAATTATCCGAATAATTTGATTCAATCTGCATTGATTAGACATAAGCTGTCGAAATGGTCATCTGCAAAAATAAACAGGGAATTAATGGTATTTTGTTTTGTTTTGTATTGTTTGTTTGGTTCTATTATTTGTTGTTGTTTTTGTTTATTTTGTTATTTTATTTTATTTTTATTTATTTTTTTTTTGTATAGTCACTTCTCACTAAAATGACTAACCTATGCTTGTACTGTTGATTGATAATGTTTTACAAAAGCCCTGGATATTTGTTTATTCAGTATCTGTCTTATTAATACAGACTATAAATGAAATAATTTCTACCTCCTTAATATTCACTTACACTGAAGGTTATTTCAAAAGCATATATGTTTCTTTGACACACAACTTTTTCATCGGAAATGTTTTCATGTTCTTTCCGATGTGAAAGGAATTCAACATGTTTAAAAAAAAAATTACCACAACATCGGACTTAATGTGATTGTTAGTCAATAAAAATCCGGAATTAAGTAAGTGATAACCGAACCATCAGTATAAAACGAACAATCCAAGGACAATGGCAACATCGGACAAACAAAATAAAACAAAGAAATAACACGATTACGACACAGACAAGAAAAATGAAGACACACACACATAAAAGATGAACAAAACGGACCCAATAAAAAAGCATTGATGAGATCAGCTGCACCGGTAGAGTAAGCATCTCCTGCCTCTTATAAGACACCCTGCGTGTTGAACATGTCAACCTCGGTAGTAAAATTAAATCCGGTAGAGGAAACAACAATAAAACATTTAAAGTGAAAGATCTGTTGGTATCTGGAAAACAGATATCCAATAGCGGTCCACAATATTATGATGTCCTGCTGGAGTGATGACTTCAAGTTATGGGTAACATACTCTTATTTAAGTATACTATATGTGTGCTACCGAGCTCTATCCAGGAAGCCACTGTATCGATGACAGGCCCTTGATAGAGAATGACCTGTAAGATGTAAACTCCATATGCCGGCACTTGTGGAAAGTTGCTACAAAGAAAAGGTGAGTTGACCTTTGTAACAGTGAAGTCATTGTGTTTGTCATACAGCTTAGTTTATGATCAGTGAGAAACATCGGTCAGTTATTTCCCTGTACCAAGTTAGTTTTGTACGGTTCGAAGTGGAGATAATTTTAATTAGCATATCAATACTTTCTTTTGATATCTAAATTGAAATTATCTCCCTTTTAACTATTTATAACTAACTTGGTACAGGGAGACAACTGGCCGATGTTTCTCATTACAAATTATCTCCCTTTTAACTATTTATAACTAACTTGGTACAGGGAGACAACTGACCGATGTTTCTCATTACAAATGATCTCCCTTTTAACTATTTATAACTAACTTGGTACAGGGAGACAACTGATCGATGTTTCTTATTTCAAGATGAAGGTCGAGGAATGAGGCCAGTGAGGAGAAATATTTTAAACCCAAATGGACGAATTTGCTCGACTTAAAATGACAAGTTCTTTATCTTGAATCTAACTACTACGTGCCTTTCGGAAATCAGTAACACTTTTTCTGAATTAAGTCTGTAGTTTTACACAGTCACGGATCAAGTAAATGAGCTCCCACGCTCGTATCGAAAACGCACATCTTGGAAATATTGATCTTTCATCAAATAATGTATTCAGTATATAAAAATGAGTAATAACATTAAATTCTATATATCATTAAATAAACAATATAAAGATTGGAGTAAATGGACTGACGGGGTTTTCTCACCGTTCATTGAAGATCTTATGGTGGCTTTGAGTTGTTATTACTCCCCTTTGTGTCGTTGTCTCTTTGACACATTCCTCGTTTCCCTTCTTTTTTCTATGAGACGAAGCCTGTACAAATACATGATAAAACCAAGCAAGGGGACAACTTGAAGTCATCATGAGGCCATCAACAATGTGCTCATAGTAAGGTAAAGACGGTTTGAGAAAAATTTATTGCTTGATTTCGAACAACGCTACTTCAATGTGGGAAAAGAGACAAAAATAATAATTGGCAAAGTGTTCTTCCAATCGCTGTCCGTTGTCCTATAAAAAGACTTATAGAAGACAATCACAATATATAAACAACCAAAGACCACTGATCGAGTCAATTGCAAGAAGATTTGGTATAATAAAACACTTTAGTAAACAGGTGGTCATAATAACATTTGATTTGGTATAATAAAACACTTTAGTAAACAGGTGGTCATAATAACATTTGATTTGGTATAAAAAAAAAACACTTTAGTAAACAGGTGGTCATAATAACATTTGATTTGGTATAATAAAACACTTTAGTAAACAGGTGGTCATAATTACATTTGATTTGGTATAATAAAACACTTTAGTAAACAGGTGGTCATAATAACATTTGATTTGGTATAATAAAACACTTTAGTAAACAGGTGGTCATAAACACATTTGAATTATTCCAAAATTTGATAGTGTTTTATAGTGTATCCATAAGAAAAAAATATCTCAAGAACATGAAAATCGGAACTGTAATATATAAAGTGCATGTATTTTTCTCACAGGGAATCTCTTTACGGACTCCACACTGCAGGAGAGACAAACTCAGATATAAACAGTGAAAGATATGGGAAAAATGAAAGGAGACCAAGACTCTACAAAACCATGAAATAAAACAATGCTTTTATTGTTGTTGTTCATTTAGAATATTTTACGAAAGGATATGGAGTAAATGAACATGAGACCATAACACATATGTTAACTCCAACTGCAATAATTTTAATGAGCTGTATGGCCATTTCGGAAATTAATTCCTCATCAGCAGCACTAGAACCCAAACAAAGGAAATCTATATAATTTCAAAAAATGTTTTAAATGCATAAACCCAAACGAAATCCGAATAATAAGTAATATCAAATATGGCTAAGGACAAAACTACGATGGAGGGAGTTAATCCTTCGGTTTTAGAATTTACATAAATTTAGATAATAGTATTTGAACGAAGTGTACACATGAGATATTATCTCATGTACAAGTACACCATATCTAAGAAAAATAAAGAGCATACATCTCTACATCTACATCTCTAGAAGTCTACATGAGGCCTTCAACAATGGGCTTTGATCATACCCTATAGCAAATTCAAGAAAAGCCTTAGGACCACTTTGAACAGAATTCATTGGTAGATCTCGAACAACGCTATATCTATGTTTATATTAGTCATGGATGCGAGATCTTCAACAAACATAACATTAACTAACAAATTATTCCAACAATGGCATCCGATGCTCGATTAAAAGGACTAAAAGGGCAATCACAACATATAAACAACAACTAGGCACACATCGAGTCAATTGTAAGAAAACTTGGCATAAATTAAATATTCAAATGTGACACTATCAACGGGTGATCAGAATTACGTTTAGAAATTTTAAAAATAAAATGACATGAGACAAACTCTCTACAAATACATGTCAAACTAAGCAATGAAAAAAAACGCGTTATTGCTGTTCTTCATCTTGAAGTCACCATGAAATCTTTGCTTAATTATACCTCATATTTATTAAGTTCATGACAGACTACCGCATACTAAATTCAAATGGAATAAAAAAGATAACAAGAAACACCTGACCTCTAGCACCGATGTGAGCGGAATTCATTGCGTTGCATGCATGTTTCTAATTATTTATGGATGCTTGATCATCAATATGCATAAAATTAATTAGCAAAATGTTCTTTCAACTGTACGACAAAAAGACTAATAGAAGACAATCACAATATATAAACAAACCACAGGGCACTCAATGAGTCGATTGCAAGAAAAAACTTGGCATGATGATAAAATTGTGATATGCTGACACTATAAAAGGGCGGTACGAAAAAGGTTTGGAAAATAGAAAAAAATATTAATATGCAAAAATTTGAAAGTGTATCTACATTAGAAATTATCTAAAGAACAAAACCACCATAACTGAAATATATAGAGAGAATGTATACCTCTCCGTTTTTATAAAGTAAAAATAATTGACGAGGTAGTGACGTCATTTTTTACTAAAGTAGGGAAATATTTATAAAATAACTCCGGAGGAAAAGCAATACTAAACAACACAGCCAACTTGTAAAAATTTGAAAAAAAATAAGAGAAATGCATATATATATAAATACAACACAATTATTTACATAGATGCGCACACATTTTATTGGCAAGGAATTTAATTATGTTGCATACGTTGTACTTACAACCAAACTTATAAATATTCTTAGTCAACAAAATACAGGTTATACATGAGAGTTCCATGACAATATTCCAACAAGTGGAATATAGTGTACATGTGAAATTATTAATATTGTAAATATTTATTTTGGGTTAATATTAAAACAGTTTCAATATGAGTTTCATTTAACTGCAAATAAATAACAACAATATTAAGTACCCTTTTGTGGTGCAGGTTTTAAGACTAAGTATCCGTTTCAATATATTTACAGGACGCCTCATTTCATTCTCAGCCTTTACACAAATTCCGGTATATTGATTTCAAAATATTTTGATGTTATCCGCACTGGAGAGACTTAAGTTGTCGAAATGCATATATGCAGATTCAAAATTAACAGTGACTTCTGTATTTTGTTATTCTAAGGCTTAAGATCTCTCTTCACAGCTATCCTTTAGCAGTCTCACCCAATGCCATAGCATACAAACTTTTGTTTTTCTCCTGCCACATAATAAATTGAAAACAGTTATTTCTGATTTGATATATCAATGTTTCTGCACTAAAAAGGAGAACGCAGATACACTTATTTAGTAGTAGGGAAAGGCAAAGCTTATTTTGTTAAGAGCCACACTGCCGTTGTTTCTGATGAGTATAAAACAAACTTTTATTCAAGTAAAGCATTTAGAAGAGTTCTTGAGCACAAAGAAGATGCTACATTGTAATTTGTTTTAACCTAATAAATCGCCCTCATGCAAAGTTCTATCCTTTGCTTATCTTGGCTTTTATTTAGAATCTTTTGGTAACTTGTTCTCTATCCACTTTTTTGTATATCTTTGGGATTTGGCCTCGAAAATGTTTATCTGCACTGAAACGATATAAGTTGTATTTAAAACCTAAATTTACTTCCGGATTTAATTACTTCTAACCTGAATATAGTGTGAAGTTAAACGCAAAATACGGTTATCTTTAACAATTTTATTTCTGCAAAGAGTCAATACGACCATGTTAGTGTCTTCAGTGCAGATAAATAACAAAATACCGAGGTTACTGTTAATTTAGTTTCTGTAAATTTAATTTTCATAAAATTAGACCAAAAATAATATTTGTCACTAGAAATAAAACCAAGTGATGACTTGAGGAAATTACTGTTGCTTTTGGAAATTTAGCGTTCTCAAATTAAGATATTCAAATATGTTGTCTATCGGTATGGACAAACATGCAAGATGAAGAACAAATTGTTTTGTTTTACCAATTATTTATTTGTATATACTTAGTCTGATGTGCATTTACTACATATCCCTTCATTGCATAAGATAACAAGAACTTAATAATGCTACGTTTTCACAAATGTATGCTATGTCCTAAGCTGAATTTTGGCTTTTCCATTTAGATCATCTTGGTTATTTGTTCTCTATCAGCTTTTACATGTTTTCTGATTATGGACTTCCAAATGTTTAGGTTTGATCTACACTGATGAGACATAACTTGTCGAAATGCGCATATGCAGGAAATAAATTAACAGTAAATTCGGTATTTTGTTATTTAGACTGACGGTTAGGTTTTCACTTACATTACTATATAACATAACATTTTTTTTTCCAAATCAGGAGCCCACAATAGAAATAAGAGTTACAGATACAACTGGAATACATGACTTACAGAGACATAAATACATTAATCACAGATAAATCAAAAATCATATGAAGTTAAAAACAGAGATAGACCAAACTTTTCCTTTGAATCCAAAACAACGTTTACATTGGAGACAGAGTCCACCTTTTTTTAGGTAAAAGTACGTAGGTAAGTACGTCAGATCGAAACGTGTCTTCCCTTCTTTTATATATCTGAACTAAAATCGTGCGCTTAAAACTACTTTTTCAATTGTTGAAATTGTTATACTTTCAAGTAATAAACGTATAATTTGTACATAAAAATGAAGTTTTAGTACTTTTATATCTGTGTGAACATACGTTGTCAATACAAATAAATGCTTTTACATTAAAATGTAAATGTAGGTCAAATTGAAAAATGCGGTCAAAAAGTTTCAAATAAAATAAACATCAAATAATTTACAACAGACATTTTTTTTTTATTTCAAAAAAAAGAAAAAAAGGTTCCTTACGTAAAACAATTATACAGTACATGTACAAATGTAACTATACCAACCAGACATGCTTTCGAACTGATGACATACTTTATATAATCTTTGGGAGAATTGTGGAATTTATATTTGATTGGATACGAATTCGACTTTTTCTGTCTGCTTTGTACACTTGCAAAACAAATGGCAGTAATAACAAAATCATTGAATAGAGTGGTCCATGAGACAAAAAAAGACAAATCAAGTGGAAACCACCGGCAAAATTGTCAACCGCAATGGCCCTGACTTGGTACAGGCATTTCAAAAGAAATGATGGGTTAAACCGGTTGTATGACTAGCCAAACCTCCCCTTCTATTACGGTAATATCCGGTAGCAACTCAACAGCATTTGCCATTTAAAAGTCGTAGACAGTAAAAAGAAATGATAATCCCAATATTAAGTAAAGAAAGAATCTTGAATCAAAGTTCGAACCGAAACTTCAATTTTTTCCATAAGGGACTGATATGTATTAAAGAATTTTTTTTAAAGATCGTATGAGACGGAATTTTTGGAATATTTTACGAAAGGATATGGGGTAAATGAACATGAGACCATTAGACATTTGAAGCCTTGATTAGTAAGGCGGTCACAGAGATAACTATGTGTAATAAGGAAGTCTGTATAATTTGTGCTAACTCTCGCGCAACGAATAAGCTGTGAAACATACACTCCGTAAGTAGAAGCTTGATTATTACTGTCAATGTTAGGATAATTAATAATTATGGAATTAAAATCGCCCCTTTTGTCGTAAATTTTAGTACTAAGATGACCAGTCTCGTCACATTCGAGATGTAAGTTTCAAAAAAGATGTAGATCAGGTGGTGTCTGTCGTTTCATTTACCTCTAGTTCTGGTGGATATATTAATGGGATCCATTTAGCAAAAGATGCGTTATTGGTGGAAAGAACATCATCAATATATCTATAAGTGGGATTGAAGGATCTAGCATTTTTCATTTTATGATGTCTCAGCAGTCTCTGAAGAAATTCAGTCTCGTGAGAATAAAAATAATAAGTCTGTGAGTAGAGGTGCACATTAGTTTCCATTGGTATGCCAACTTACTGTTGATAAATAGCACTTCCAAATGTAACATATATATTATCAATTAGAAAAACAAGCATACTGCACTCCTGTTTTTGAAATTCTTTCCCTCTACAACTAAAGTTTGTTTTTCCTCTATCGGATTGGACTTTACAACCGGAGTTGACATTTACAACACAAAGGGTGTCTTATAAGAAGCAGGAGATGCTTACTCTACCGGTACACCTGATCTCACCCATGGTTTTATTGGGTCCGTGTTGTTCATCTGTACGTGTGTCTTCATTTTTTATTTGTCCCGTACTAAAGTGGTGTTCTTGTTTCTTAGTGTATATTTTTATTTTGAAAAAAAACGTGGATTTATAACCTTATACATTTTTTTGAATTGGTAAAGGCTTTCTGAATGATTGATTCATGATTTTAGTTTATCATGAGGAAGTGTTGCATACAATGTGGAAAAATCAAATGATTTGAGAGAATGTATTTAAGAATATAACGAGATTTAACATTTTCCAATAAGTATCCACATGTGATTTATGTCACTTCGGGCATGTATAGTTTCAGAGTATACTTGGTGTCTGTCTTTTACTGCAGACACAATCTAAGTTTGTTCAATTGACAATTCAGAAGTTGAGCAAGATGAAGATCCTGCGATGTATCTTTCCTTATATGGATTTTTGTGTAATGTTGGTACCCAATATAGCTATGGCAGGTCTTGATTGTTATTTTTAGTATAAATATTCAAGGAGGACATGAATGACCTGTGATTGGAAAGGATTTCATTTTTGTCAAATGAAACTCTTTGAATGTAGCACTCTAGTTTTTTGTGATCAATGCCTAGTTATTTGATGAGGCAGTTTACATACAAAAACCATGTTATTAGAAGCTTTGTCTGCAGCTGCAACAACATATTTGTCATGTATTGTAGAGAGGCACTTACTGGCTTCAATATCTTCAAATACAGACCTAGATCTAGGTCGACTGTTAACACATCTTCGTAGTTTCAGTACGATTCAGTACTAAAGATAGAATGGATCTTACCCAATCTGACATGGACTCAAGTTCTGGTTCTCGGGCTGTCTCTCTCCTAACCCACGCTCTGGCAAAATTATCAACAGCGTCCATAACGATCTTGAATTTAAAATTTCAATTAATACGGTGTGGTTCTAAAATTCGGACCATCTGAGCCCACCTTCCGTAGAAATTCGTTTTCAATGATCTTAAGGTCGCCGGTAATGACTTATCCAGAGGGATTGTAAATGTAAGGAGAGGCGGAACAGTCGCATGTCAGAGGAGATTTCATATAATTCTAGGTCCTGAAATGCCTTTTTGTAGCTACAAATTCCCCTGCTAATGGTCTTTGAATAGCGGTAGGATACTTTAGACTTGGATTGATCTAATAACTTATTGGACCATCGAATCTATGCACAGAGTACATAAGTATTCTTTACAAAACCTTCTGGAAGTTTTTAGTTTGATTCTCTTCCGTAGTACGACAGTATTTTGCCAACATACTAGACTTTTTGCGGCAGCCGGCAGTTTAGGGCAGCAAACATTTTTATTGGTCAATATTTTCAAATAACGTTTTGTCTCCTTCCTCTCTTCTTTAAGATAGCTGTCTTGTATGTCTGTGAATAGATTTTATCCGTTTGTTTATTGCCAAACGTAACAGAGAAATGTGAAGTTTGGTGCCCAAAACCCTATATAACCCTATATAACCCTATTTACATTCTTTAACTTGCCCCGGAATCAGCCGTAGTACGACAGTGTTTTACCAGCACACTATACTCCTTGGGCTAGCCTTTAGCAGCGAGCACTCATTTTCCCGTCTTTCAAAATTACGTTTTTTCCCTTTTCCTTTTCAAGATTGTTGTCATGAATTGCTTTATTCGTATGTTTATTATACTATACAGAAACGGGGCAGACAAAGGAGAGGTTTGGGTACCCACAAACTGGTTTAACCCTACCTACTGGATTTTGCTAGTGCTGATACCAAGTCAGCTATTCGGAGTTCCTTTCGTTGTGTACGTTTGTCGTTTGTGTTTGATTTTTTCTTGTGTAGTTCCTTGGCACATTAAATGCTAAATGAACAGGTATTAAACAAAAAAGGCGGAATGATAGCACGGAGACACCTTAACTGGGAAAAATACATGGAGTGAAAATTGCCAGCGATCGGAAGCTCCATCATACTAAAGATGTTTAACAATGATATTACACGAATTAATGTGACAGTTTTGTTTTATAATCATTTAATATTTTGCTTTTTTGCTGTGACGATATAATTTTTGGATAATACTGCAGAATGCTCCAAATGTCAATTTCGACAAATTTTTATATGTCTCCTTCTGTGCGGATAGAATTTCAAGTAAAACCAAAACTAAGGAGTCTTAAAAGGACATTATTTCTGGTAGACACATCAGGAAACAACTCTACATTTACTTTAAATATTTTACTATTCAAAAAGTAAATATAGATTCGAAGTTGTAAATGAGCCACCTTGCTGAAAAATATACTTTTTGTCATTAAATTTTTATGTTACGATTAGTTTCTGTATGAACTGGTCTGTTAAATGAAAAGCTATAAAAAGCATTACCCTTTTTTATAGTATGACGTATTTCAGTCGATTTTCTATAAAAAGTAACACTATATCTATTATTGAATTATTTACACCTGTATGAATATTTTAATGGGGTACTTAAATTTCTAAAATCGTGACTATAAATGTTGTTTTACATATCAAAGGTACAGTGTAGATTATTATATAATGACGTGAAACACTGGCTTGCCGCCCTTTAATTATAACAAAACGTGTTCGGAGAAACGCTGATAACCGTTTGTTTAACGGTGATATCTACTTCCACATTTTCCCATATTCCCTCCTACACAATGTATTGACACTTTATACCTAAACATTACAGGGATTCAGTCGGATGGAAAAGTACGTCAATTTATTGTCATAAAGCTACATGTACTATCTATGTCAGGTAAAATGTCTGACTGTGACAGATCGGTAATACTATCTCTGGCTGTGACAGATCTGTAATTTTATCTCAGTACACCATAAAACGTCTATATCAGTAAAGTACTCTTCGAGACTTTTTACTCAGGACTACATTGGTAGGAGGAGAGACTGCAACTTTTACTTTCGTTCTAAATCTAAATATTCTTTTACACTGAAATAAAAAGTCATTGGGAATCATCTAAAAAGCAGGCCTAGTTAAATAACAATAGTTAGTCGTCATAGAAGCGGGAGGTTGATATCAAACCTGGTTTAACCCACCATTTTACTTAAAAAATGCCCGTTCCAAGTCGGGAATATGACGGCTTGCCAAAATGTTCTGTGTTGGGTTGTGGTCCCTTGATTCTGTCGTATGTTATACGGATTTTCCTTACTGGTCTTCCCTTTGTTTTGTTGTCACTTTTATTTATTGTTAATTTAGTTTCTGCATATGCACATTTATGCATCTTCAGTGCAGATCAAATAAAAACATTTGGAAATCCATATACAGAAGAGAACAAATCACTAATAGTATTTAATTACTATTTAGCTTTGTAAAATTTAGGTATTGCAAGTTTCCAAATAAAATCGGTTTTTGGGTCAGCACCGAAGTACTTGGTGAATACCCTAGGGAACTAAGAGTACGCGAAAATCCTATAGTTTGCTGCTGGCAAATTAGGATTCCATAGCTGAACTTTATGCATATATCAAACTCCGTCACAACTATAGAAAACGAAGGAACTCGGGATAGCCGGATTTGGTACCGGTACTAGCAAAAGCAAGTGGAAGGTTTAAACCGATTTATGGGTACCTAAACCCCCCTTTGTCTATCCCATTTTCCCTATACTATAATAAACATACAAATAAAACCAAATACATGTAGACATCTAACTCCTTCGTACCTAGATCTTCTATTGTATATTGACGAAGATGGACGTTTGAAATCTAAGCTATATGACAAGCGTGATGATTCTAATTTCCCTATTGTGAACTTTCCCTTTCTTAGCAGCAATATACCTACCTCTCCAGGATATGGAGTGTACATTTCACAGTTGATTCGTTACTGTCGAGCTTGTAGTTTGTACAGTGATTTTTTGAACAGAGCAAAAACACTGTCCCAAAAGCTGCTTAGTCAGGGATTTGTTCAACCTTTGTTAATTTCATCCCTCAAGAAATTATATGGCCGTCACCATAGCATCATTGAAAGATATGACATGTCAGTGTCCCAAATGAAAGTGGATATTTTCAGCTGGACTCACGTCTTCCCGGATTTGACTACCGACTTTGACATTTTCCCGGATTGAATCACTCACAGTGTGACGGGTGCTGTTAACAGAGCAGGACATGCTTACCCTTCCGGAGCACCTGCTGTCATTCTCAGTTTCACTGGAGTTCACACTGTGAGTGCCTTTGTTCTGAATGTTGTGGTTTCTGGTACTGTGCTTTGTGTTTGTCTGGCGTCATTGTTTTTGTGTCTGGCGCCATTGTTTTCTGTGTTCTCGTTTTTGCCCTGTCTTTGGACTTCGATTTTTGTGAATTTCACCCCTTTGTTCCTTCGGTATTCTACTGCCGTTGTTCCAAACCACAATGTCAGCTTAAAGCCATCACTTCACGATAATCACAATTCTTTTCCACCATACTACACTGTGTCAGCTTGAAGACAACGCTGCACACCTTCCAGCGTCTTCTCCCCTTGTCCTGTGTCAGTTTGAATCCAACGCTACAGGACTTTAATTTTTCTCTTCGTTGACATGACTTCAGCTTGTTGAAGCCATTGGTGCACGACTTCCATCGCTCTCATTGCCAGTGCTATGTCAACTGGCAGCCATGGTTGCACGACTTCCATCTTCATTTGCATGTTCTATGTAAACTTGGAGCCATCGCCTATCGTCATCAACCTTTCTCTTTACACTATATGTCAGCCTGAAGACATGGCTTTACGATTTCCAACTTTCTGTTCTCTTGTGAGTTTGGGACCATTGCTGCACGACTTACACCTTCCACATCTTTGATACTCTTTCAGTTTGTTTTTATATAATCGCTGACAGGGATCCACATTTATCTACCAAGTATTCTGTTGAAATTCCTAAATACAAGATCAGCCTCACATAAATTTCCACGGGTTTCTATCGGGAGAAAACAAGCTTCCTTTTGCCTAAACTCGTGTTTACATTGCAAAAACAGAGTTGTGATAATTTCCTTCTTTCTTGGTTTCGACAAGTTCTTGTATTGATCTGTTGTAAATGCTGTTCTTGTGACGATCAACAATAAAACGTATTTCGGTTTTCAATATTTCATATTGAAAACAGATAAAATTATAAGATGTGAATGTGTAATAAAATAAAACAAAAGTTTGATGTATTCAAAATCTAAGACAAATGTAGACAGATCGAGTAAATCAGTGAAAATAAAAACAAATTTATTTTTTTTTAGAAAACCAAACATCCAAATTTTATTATTAATAATTGTACTTTAGATTATAACAGAATCATGTATATGAAATATGTTATTGCATACCCTCAAAGAAAAACGAACGTGGTTCTTACATTGGAATTCGCATATAAAAACAATAAATATACCCTGCGAAAATCTTGCCATCAATATAAAATACAATAATTTGATTTGCAACAAATTCATATCTTGCAAACCGGGAAACATTAGAATTTTCATCTATTTTGAAATATGCACTTTTGAAATATAGAAAAAAAAATTATTTGGAATTTCCTTTAAGACAAACGCATTTCTTAGACAAGTGTAAACAAATATTGCATTTTGATATATTACATGTTTCGTTATATTTAGATATTTCATGGCCAAGGGACAGTTTATTTATGGCTATGTACAAGGATTTTTACTTTTTGTTATTCTACAGGTACTCTCTGTACCAGACCATTAAATGTTATAAATCCTTCAGTGCAGTGTAAAATGATGAATTTACGTTTAAAATAATCATCTGGGGATTCACCGTAGTAATATATGGGTTTAACCCTGTTTCCGGACAACTGCTGGAAACGTGATTAAAAATACAAAGCATTTGGAGAAATTCCTCTCAGACAATTTGCCTGTTTTTCCGTTTAAAGTAAATTAAGGCCACTTCCTGAAGACAATGACCTTGACTATTCTTTAAATGTTCTCCAGGATATACAGTAACGGTACTCTTATTGATGTTAAAAGAGTAAAATACCGATGGGAATAGCAACAATGTGTACACTTGTCAAAACGCGAGAGGGCGGAGAAGTAAGTGTTACTTGGTGACAACAGGGAAACGCATTACAGACAAATTATAGCGAAACTTCAGTTTTAAAGCACAATAATCCATCTCAGAATTCTAATCTAAAATCTCATAAACAGTATAAATAAGTTTTTTTACAGATGATAACCAATGACTGAATTAAGATTGACCAAGAGGAAAAACAAGACACATGAATAACGAAAGAAAACACCTAAAATTACAATAATAGACACACAATCCAAGAGGGAACTGCAATAGAAAAATACAAATAATAGACAAAAGACAAATGAACTCGGGATATCCGGAATTGGTACCGACACTTGCAAAAGCCAGTGGCATGGTTAAACCGGTTTATGGATACCCAAACCTTAACTTTGTCAAGCTCGTTTCCCAGAAGTGTAATAAATAAACAAATCAAACCCAATACTGGTAGACTACTAACTCCAAGATCACTATCGTAAAAGGACAAAACGTTAATTTTGAAAAATTGGTTTAAAATTAAATAAAGCTAACAGTGATGCTAAATACTACCCTTTTCTGGATCTTACTATCATATTGACTCCGGTAAAATAAAAACTAAAATATATGATAAACTGGATGATTTTGATTTCACTAATTTCCCTTTTCTTGACGGCGACATCCCTCTAGCTATATCCTATGGGGTGTATATTTCTCAACTGGTACGATTCGCACGAGTGTGTTCTACTCTTCACGATTTTAATTAACGTAACCTTACTATCACAGCCAAACTTTTACAACAGGGTTACAGATTTCATAAGTTAAGAAGTTTTATAATAGATATGAACATTTGATGTTTAAATATGGCGTTACTCGTAAACAGCTTACTTCTAAGGGCATTTCTAATCCTCGTTTTTACGGAAAATGCCAGTAATTGATTAAAGGTCCAGAAAAGCTGGGGCGTAACTTATATTCTTTACGTAATAGAGGATATCGACAAGATATTCTGCTTGCATCCGTTAAATTAGCTTTGAAACCTAATGACCTGAAAATTTTGCACACACACTGGCCTTTCACTGATACTGTCGATGTCTACAGAAATCTATGATGATTCTTGACCAAACCCTTCGGGAAGTTTTGAATTTGATTTTTCTTCCGTAGTGCGACAGTGTTCTACCAGTAGACTAGGCTCCTTGAGCTAGCCGGCAGTTTAGCGGCGAGCACCCCTTGACCCATCTTTCTAAATTATGTATTGTTTTTTTCATTCCCTTCAAGATTGTGGTCATGGAGTTAGTGGTCTACCCGTATTGGGTTTTCTTCGTATGTTTATTATACTATAGAGAAACAAGACTGATAAAGGGGAGGTTTGGGTACCAATAAACCGGTTTAACCCTACCGCTGGCTTTTGCTAGTGCCGGTACCAAGTCCGGCTGTCCCGAGTTCTTATCGTTGTCGAAGTTTTTCTTTTGTCTTGTTCGTGTTCTTCATGTGTAGTTCCATAGCAGATTGTGGCATGTAATTATAATGTTCAGCCATTGTAGGTGTTTCCTGTTATCCATGTTTTACATTTAAGAGTGCTCGCCGCTAAACTGTCGGCTATCTAAGTTTAGGAAACTAGTTTACTGGTTACACACTGTCGCACTATGGAAGAAAAATTAAACTCAAAACTTTCTGAAGGGTTTGGTGGAGAATTATCATGTATTTCAGTGGACACTGACAGTATCATTAAGGGGCTAGTATATTTGAAAAATCTTCAGGTCATTAGATCCCAAAGAGCTAATTGAACGGATTCATGTAGAATACCCTGGACCGATATCCACTATGATGTGACAAATACATAACTTGAGTTCAATTTTTTTTCTGGATTGTTTTATTAATTGCTGGCATTAATTTATCACATAATACAGATACAACAAACTTTCTGCGATTTCTTAACGAAGTAGTCTGTTCTGGCAACGTTTTATATTCAGCTAAAAGTGTCATAGAGGTAACTTTTAAATGATGAATGCATTGAAAGCCTCGTGGTGACTTCAAGATGAAGAACACAATAAAAGTGTTGTTCCATTGCTTGGCTCAACTATGCATTTGTAGATATTTTGTCTGATGTGCATTTAGTTCGTATCATTTAATTGTTTATTTAAGACTGGAGTTCGTCTCTCTTGAAGTATAGAGTCCACAGAAAGATGCTCTCTTTACTTCAGTTATGGTCTACTTGTTCTTGAAAAATAATTCATCATGTAGATATACTATATTACTTTCAAATTTTGGCATTTAGTTAATCTTTTTTATAATTTTCAAATAATACTCTAACAACCTGTTTATTGTGCCCACACCTCACTATTTTATAATGCCAAGTTTTCATACAATCGACTTAATGAGTGCCCTGTGTTTGTCTAAATGTTGTAATAGTTCATTAAGTGTTTTTGGCAGACAACGGATAACAGGGATTGTAAGTGAACTTTGCCAGTTATAGTAATTTTATGTTTGTTGACGAAGCTGCATCCATGAATAAACAGAAACATGTAGTGTTGATGGACATTTAGTAATGATCGACATTTAGCAACGATGGACATTTAGCAATGACTTTCGCTAAAACCGGTGATGTGAGTCGTCTTGAACTTAACATGAGGTAAGAATACTGCTCATTGTGAAGCCCTATGCTGACTTCAGGATGAAGCACAACAAACTACATCTTTCTAAGAATTAAATGTATAACACTTTCGATAATGTGTTGCATACTACTGACGATAGTTGTTAAACAAGGTAGTTCCGACTGAGGACTATTGTTGCATTTGTATTTTTGTGATATATGTATATAAAACCTCTAATATATTTTATATATGTGATATAAAACCTCTTACCACTGAATCTTTTCAAACTTTGCTTCCTTACGTTATTGAATAACGTTAAGCTGGTAAACAATGTAAAACAATGTATCTCGTTAAAGCGTAGCGAAAGCCATCAGGCTCGAAGGAGGTCTTATAAAAAAAACGACATGTATAAATGTTTTCATAAGCACTTAAAAATCTAAAGAAACAATTTGCACACCTATGTGATCAGCATGAGATTAACTGCATTAACAGTAGTTTGATAACTTCATTAACAGTAGTTTGATAACTTCATTAACAGTTGTTTGATTTTTTTTTTTTAAGTGTAGCTGAAATAGCCGAGTAGCCGCGATTACTTGTTAGCAATATAGCTTCAGATTAGCGACGGAAAAGCATGCAATATTTTCCGGAATCAGTTGATAATAACATGAAGTAAATTCTGTTTGTCTCATCTCGTACAAAATTCTGTAATGACTTTTATCTCATTTTTAATTTCATTTTGCCGCATAAACCAGATCATGGACATATCGTTATCAAGAATGTTACTGAATCTTATTAAAACATTTTAACTATTGTGGTTAACCTCTAACCACTGAATCTTTTCAAACTTTGCTTCCGTAACGTTATTGAATAACGTTAAGCTGGTAAACAATGTAAAATTGTAATAAAATGAGAAGCCTCGGAGGCAAACATATCAATACACTAATGTCAATACACATCCATTGTATTATGAACCGGGTATTTATTTAATCAACGATTTATGATGATGGATATTGGGATTGTCGCGTCTTCGCTCTCATTGGACCATGGGTAACCAGTAACGAAGAGTCTGATGTCGTTTACGTGATCTCTTCTCGTTCTATATCAGCAACGCAAAATAGACTGATGTGCTTTAAAAATATACATTTTAACGTTTTGTCAACAACATTAAATCAAAAATAAATACTCGACTTAATATTTATCGTCGCAATTACAAAAATTGTTTGTGTTAAAAAAATAGATACAACCCTACTTAACCTTATCTATTTTTAAGCCTACCATTGAAATAATGCATTTTGTGGGTTAATTTGAGTTTTTGATCCGATATCTAACGGAGAAACATTGTTGTAAAGGAAATTGGTAAAGAAAATGATAGAAAAGTATAAAAAAGGTCTTTTTATGGTTAATGTTGTTACTTATTTTGAAGCAGATCGACAATGAGAAATCAGTGGTCATGAACACGGTCTCGGGAACTGAGAAATCAGTGGTCGTTGGACACGGTCTCTGGCAATGAGATATCAGTGGTCGTTGAACACGATCTCGGGCACTGAGAAATCAGTGGTCGTTGCATACGGTCTCGGGCACTGAAAAATCAGTGGTTGTTGGACACGGTCTCGGGCACTGTTTTCAGAAGAATTTATCCAATGTTTCACCCATGCTATATTGTCAACTTCCTTTTTTCATGCATTACTAAAAGCTGGCTTTCCAGTTTCATTGTTATTCATGTTCACTTGTATCTTTCAACACCACAAATTTTAAAATGTACATTATATTTAACAGTGTCCATTGACATTTACATAGGTCAATTTAAGTCCAGGTGACAATAGAATTTGTTAAACAGAAGGATGGGTGACTCTTTTCATTTTCCAATACACCAACGCTGGGTCTTTATATTTTTCCCATTTTGCTCATTTTGTTCCTTGGTTGCCATAGATATACAGCTAACGTTATAACTACAAGCAACAATTGGTTAAATCCAGTCCAATGAAATTTGCTTGTGTTTCACTGAAAATCATTGATGTGATAAAATACAAACTTCTCCGTTTATTTTTGTGGTTACCTGGTAATTTTATGTTTACATTTACTTAAATGAATCTTAAGGTAGTACGGGTGTCTAAACCTGAGCATCTTTTTTTGCACATCTAAGGGAAAATTCAATAATTTAATGAGAATGTTGTCTAAATGATTGTGCATATCTTTAATACAATGATTTAAATAAAAATAAACGATGAGTAATAAGTTTGTTTGAATAATATTACATATTTGCCAAAAATTCAAGACCTTTTATCAAAGGGAGATAATTGTATACTGAAATACCAGTGAACAGGTCAAATTTTCTTAGTTTGTTAAAAACAAATAAGGTAGTTGATCCCAATTTTTTTTTTAATTTGTCAAAAGCATTTCAACAAAAAACATTTATTATGATTTTTCCAAAAATATGGTTTATTTTTATCTTGGGGTCCCAAATTACTTTAATTAAGTTATCACTCCTTCCTGAAAAACTTACAAATTCTTCATTTTTTTCATGATGTAATTAACTTTTTTAAAAGGTCTGTGACATATCTTTTTTATGCTTTTAAATCGAAGTTCTATATCGTACCAATAAATATACAACGTTTGGAGAACATTGTATGTCTGCTTATAGAAAAAAAAAATATACCCTTGAACTGTGGTATAGGGATATTTTCCATACAGTTCTATTGTAAATATAGTGCGAAAACACCAAATTTGACCAATCTTTAGAACTCTGTATCTTTTTTGATATATCCGTGACACCCAAAATTCCAATGTACAAATTATTAAAAAGTTGTTATGTCAGAAACCAAGACATCCTAAATACCTTAAATACTTTAGCAGGGTTTTATTTAATTTTTGATAAAAAGCTGATGATAAGGAAAACAGCCATCGCATATTTGGTTAAATAAAAGAACAAGTTAAAGTTCTTGTCGACTTGCGATAAAGGGTAAGAATAAATAATTATCGGCAATATGTACATTTTCTCTTTGATCTTACTGGCTGATATTGTCAATATCTCCGTACTGACCTGATACAAGAAAATATCAGGCAATGACGTCATGAAATTGACATCATGACTCTTGCCGATAAAAACAATAATGGTAGTTTTGAAGGTCTCGACAGAAAAAATCACTAGTATCACAGCCCGTCCTATCGGAATCGCCGCGATACGGTGATATTCTCTGTCTCTACCTTCAAAACCACCATTATTCTATATATACACATATTATGTCAAAACGTAAAAATATGATTGAAAAACGAAAGACAGAGGTGGGGATGGGCGACATTGATGTCTCCAAAGGGTCGTGGAAAAGAAACAAAATGGCTTAGATGTGAAGTGTTACGTCACAGGGGAATACAGGTAAAATAAATTTGACGTTTCCTGTTTATAGCAAAAACAAAAGTGTGATGAAATAATAAATGGGTAGGGGCAGGAAATTTAGCCATCTAAACGAGACCAAAATTATTCATTTAAAGATATAAATTAAAAAAGAATTTAAATAATAACTATAATTCAAGATTAAAAACAACTGAAGATACCAGTCCAAGGATTGTACATTAAACACTAGTTTCTTATTGATACCTTTGGGGTTTTGGGTGCCCAGAGTGGAGATAATTTGTTGTTCTAACTGTTGTCAGTGTTGTCGTGAACAGTCAATTCGAGTAAAGACTGTCCCGCTCATGTCTTCCATGGAATGTTGGCGAAACCGACGGGTGTGTCTTTGTGAGCTGTTACGGGTCTAAGATCCTCAGCAAAGCAATCAACCTGTCTGCGGCAAGTCTCACCAGTATATATTTTGTGACATCATCTACATACTATTGCATATATCACAATCTTGGTTATAAAAGTATAACCAGAACTGATTTTGTAAGAACCATCAGGACCCTTGATGAATTCAGTTTCCATAGGGAAAGGACACGTTCGACAAATCTTGCGACCGCAACGTCGCATTTCCCTGATGACTTGTTCCTAGTCTTGATGGTCTTGATTTTGCTGGACACTGAGTGATCTCTCAAACTTTTTCCTTTGCGATAGGCTTTAATTGGAAAAGATGGAAATATTTCAGCCATAAGTGGATCTTCCTGAATAATTTTTGGAAATTCTTTATTTATATTTTCTGTATAGCGACATTGTGAGGATGGCAAGTTAGAAATAATTTGGTTAGCTTTTAGGCATTTCCTTTTATTAAATGAAGATTGGATTGGAGACACTTTTCTGTGAATTTGCGTGAGAATCTTTTTCAAACAAAGCCTTCAGTTGATCCTGTGTCTTTTTCAAGCGCATTCTCTGACGTGGTTACTCCTTTGCCTGGTTTTCCTTCAAATTTGAATCTGTCCCAATCAGTTTAACCAAAGGATCTTTCACGTAGTATAGAAGAGTTAAATTATTGATTAATGGAATTCAATTTGCATAACTGTAAGCTCATATGAACATATTGTCAGACGCCTTCCGTTTCAAATAATGTAATCTGCACCGTTTCTAAAAATCTGTTTCCCTCTGATTAAAAAAAAATATTAAAATGATCAAATAATTATTCTCCCTTAAAGTTATTGTTGATGATTCTTTTAACACTCACAAATGCAAGAATCAAGTATTATTTATCAAAGAAACTTAGGAAAATTTTTGACGTCATTGGGAAAGAAAGATGGAATCAGAAGTTACTTGAAATGAAGACTTCTGTTGTAGTGACCGTTGTAAGTACTTTTATCTACACGGGTTATTGTCCCCGTTCAATACGAGACATCGAGTTAACGTCTGATTGCGTATTTGAATACCCCGAAATCACATGCTCCATTTGGGTAATTAGGTTGAGGGTGTATCAAAACTCAGATACTGGGTTCTTTTTACATCTCTGATTTCCTCTGTGTCAGGTCCGGTTAGGAGGGTGTATGAAGGGATATTAGGGTCCTTTTCTTAAGCACTCACATTCTCAGAGGTACAGTCAAAATTCAACTTCCTGTTCAACTAAATGCCGAGTATATTATTACTTTTTAGTTCCGGTAGATAATCTGTGAATAAGACAAGTCAAAGTCAAGCATTACATTTTAAAGTTTAAGAACCCCTCTAACAATGTTAAAAAAGTATAACGCCAAACAAACAAAAAAAAGGACCAAGGAATCCAATTATTCGTTATACGAAGAGCTCCATCGTGGAGAATATAATCTACAACATACGTCTAAGCTATTAACGTCTAAAATTAGCACTGAGAAAAGTTTTGGTATACTAATATTCAAACTATGGTTGAAACTATCAGTCCATTCGACATGTTCATTCATCACTCACCTTTGACAAATATCTTGGAAAGCCAGGCTCGAACCAAGATTTCCTGTCTACAATAATGTCGAAACGTAGCCAGGAATCTACGACGACTTCTAATTATCATAAATTGTATGTAATGGATAATGACACAAAGACCGAATATATATAAGAATCTGTAAAAAAATAATTATGACAACACTAAACTTGATATTAATATTTATACGATACACCCCCAAAATAGCCATAATAAGTCTACATGTTATACAATTCCATTTATTGTGGCATAATTTTTTTTTCTTTTTGTTAGATGATTCTTCATGAATATTTTCTCCCTATATCTGCATTCTCTCTTTAAAATATCAAAATAATCAACACTTTTATTGTTCTGTTCTGAAATATAATAACATTTGAAGATGCTAAAAGCTACAATTGTAATGAAAAAATTTAATGGATAATATTTTTCATCTGATATTTTATAACCAAAAACTACATGCTTTAAACTTATTTTCAAGTCCAAATTTTTCTTTTTTAGAATATCATTTTATTTTTTTTCCAAAAACTTTTCAATAATAGACATTCAATGAAGAAATGTTCCTGTTTTTTTACAATGATTACAATAACTGTTTTGAGTCATTTTCCATTGAAATAATAAAAATTTATTTGGAAGAATGTAGTTTAAAAGCTTCCATCTGAATATTTTGAACTTATTTTCACAGAGAAAGTCGATTATAAAAACAAGAGACATTTTTATATGAAAAGAACTTATGTCATGGGAATATTGCTTCCATTTTGAATGACCAATCGGTACCTCAAACTTTAAGTTTACCAATTGTTTATAAAAGAATTTTTTTTTACATTTTTGTCTCTGTTAGAAAAATAAGAAAAAAAACAGAACAGGCTGTGAAATAAATGATGCTTGTATGTAAACTCCGCATACCCCTCTAGCTTTGGCTTAATGTGGCTAAAACAATGAATATTGTCTACCATATGTGTGGTTTGGATAAAACGATAACGCTAGTCTACGTGTGGTGCGGATATATGAATACAGTTATTTTACCATTAGTTTGATGTGGATAAACAATACAGATAGTCTACTATTGATGTGATGTAGATATAACAATACAGACAGTCTACCATTGGTGTGACGGGGGTTTAACATTACAGAGAGTCTACCATTTGTGTGATGTAGATATAACAATACAGTCAGTCTACCATTAGTGTGATTTGGATATAACATTACAGACAGTCTACCATTGGTGTGATGTGGATATAACAATACAGACAGTCTACCATTGGTGTGATGTGGATATAACATTGAAGATAGGCTACCATTGGTGTGATGGAGATATAACAATACAGACAGTCTACCATTGGTGTGATGTAGATATATCAATACAGACAGTCTACCATTGGAGTGATGTGGATATAACAATCCAGACAGTCTACCATTGGTTTGACGTGAATAAACAATATAAATAGTCCATTGGTGTGATGTGGATATAACAATACAGTTAGTCTACCATTGGTGTGATGTAGATATAACCATACAGATAGTCTGATGTGATGCAGATATAACGATACAGACAGCCTACCATTGGTGTGATTTGGATATAACAATACAGACAGTCTACTATTGATGTGATGTAGATATAACAATACAGACAGTCTACCATTGGTGTGATGTAGATATAACAATACAGAGAGTCTACCATTGATATGATGTAGATATAGCAATAAAGAAGGTCTACCATTGATGTAATTTACATAAAACAATACAGACAGTCTACCATTGATGTAATGTGGATATAACAATACAGATAGTCAACCATTCGTGCGATGTAGATATAACAGAGAGTTTACCATTGGTGTGATGCGGATATAACAAAACAGTAAGTCTAACATTGGTGTGGTGTTGAAATGACAATACAGACAGTCTACCATTGGTGTGATGTAGATAAAACAATACAGACAGTCTAACATTGGTGTGATGTGGATATAACAATACATACAGTCTACCATTGATGTGATGTGGATATAACAATGCAGTTAGTCTACCATTAATGTGATGTAGATATAACAATACAGACAGTCTACCATTGATGTGATGTGGATGCAACAATACAGACAGTCTACCATTGAAGTGATGTAGATATAACAATACAGACAGTCTACATTTGGTGTGATGAGGATATACATATAAAGACAGTCTTCCACTGGAGTGATGTGGATATAACAATACAGACAGTCCACCATTGGTGTGATGTGGATATAACAATACAGTTAGTCTACCATTGGTGTGATAGGGATATAATATTACAGAGAGTCTACCATTGGTGTGATCTGGTTATAACAATAGAGACAGTCTTCTATTGGTGGTAAGTGGATATGACAATACTGTTAGTCTACCATTGGTGTGATGGAGATCTAACAATACAGTTAGTCTACCATTGGTGTGATGGGGCTTTAACATTACAGAGAGTCCACCATTGGTGTGATGTGGATATAACAATACAGACAGTCTACCATTGGTGTGGTGTGGATATAACAATACAAACAGTCTACCATTGATGTGATGTAGATATAACAATACAGACAGCCTACCATTGGTGTGATGTAGATATAACAATATAGATAGTCTACCATTTGTGTATTGTAGATATAATAATACAGACAGTCTACCATTGATGTGATGTAGATATAACATTACAGAGAGTCCACAATTACTGTGATGTAGATATAACATTACATAGAGTCTACCATCGGTGTAATGTTGATATAACAATGCAGATAGTCTACCTTTGGTGTGATGGGGATATAACATTTCAGAGAGTCTACCATTAATGTGATGTGGATATAACAATACAAGAGTCTACCATTGGTGTTATGTGGATATAACAATATAGATAGTCTACCATTTGTGTGATGTGGATATAACAATACAGACAGTCTACCATTCGTGTACTGTAGATACAACAAGACAGGCAGTCTACATTTGGTGTGAAGTGTTTATAACAATACAGACAGTCTACCATTGGCGTGATGTGGATATAACAATACAGACAGTCTACCATTGATGTGATGTAGATATAACAATACAGCTAGTCTACACTTGGTGTGATGGGAATATAACAATACAGATAGTCTACCATTGGTGTGATGTGGATATAACAATACAGTTAGTCTACATTTGGTGTGATGTGTTTATAACAATACATACAGTCTACCATTGGTGTGATGTAGATATAACATTACAGAGAGTCTACCATTGCTGTGATGTGGATATAACAATACAGACAGTCTACCATTGGTGTGATGTGGTAATAACAATACAGATAGTCTACCATTCGTGTATTGTAAATATAACAATACAGACAGTCTACATTCGGTGTGATGTGTTTATAACAATAAAAACAGTCTACCAAAGGGGTGTTGTAGATATAACAATACAGACAGTCTACCATTTGTGTAATGTAAAGTACTCTAAAAAGAATTACCAATTCACACACTTTTCAATTGACCCAATTAACGGAAAATGAAATTACAAACAAACACTATCTAACAGCTACACCTTTACAGGCCACACCTGATAGTAAAAGAGTTCCAACCATGTACTTAATTCCTAAACTCTACAAAACGCCATATAAATCTAGATTCATTTTGTCATCTAGTCACTGTTCTACTACTAAAGTTTCTATTATACTCACTAATACGTTGACTGCTATTAAAACCTAGTTGTAAATTTCTGTAACAAAGTATATGAAAACAGTGGTATCAAACATTTTTGAGTGTGAAAAATTATTGGAAGTTCTCGGTAATTGAATGCTTATAATGCCCCTTTTGAATCCCTTGAAAGTTTTGATTTCTCTACCCTCTATACTACCTTACCACATAATTTTATTAAGGAAAAACTCAGACGTCTTATTCAATGGGCATTAAAAAAATGCGATTGTGAATATATATGTTCTATTTCCTTTAAAACATATTTTAGTAATACAAAACAAAAGAACTCAATTAATTGGTCTTGTTTTGATATGATTTCAGCAGTTGAATTTTTACTTTACAATATATTCATTCGTTTCGGTAACTCTGTTTATCGCCAGGTCATATGAATTCCTGTTGGTATCAATTGTGCACCACTTATAGTTTACCTCTTTCTGTACTGCTACGAATCTCAGTTTATGACTAACATCAGTAAAGACCCATCTAAACAGCATTAAATTGAAAAGTTTAACAACACTTTCCGATATTTGGATGATATTTTAACTTTAAATAAATGACGACTTCAATGCGTATTATAAGGACATTGACTTACTTTGAATAAATCTAATTCTAATAATCATCATAGTCCGTTCTTAGACATCAATTTTGATCTTACTAATGGTAAATTAGATACTAAAATTTATGATAAAAGGGACGATTTTTTCTTTTTCCATAGTTAATTATCCATTCCTGGATGGCGATGTTCCATTTGCACCATCATATGGTGTTTACATATCTCAACTTGTTCGATTTGCTCGAGTATGTTATAACGTGTGCGATTTTAATGAAAGGAATCTTTCCATAACTGAAAAACTATTACATCAGGGTTTTCGTTATCATAAACTAGTTTGAACCTTTACTAAATTTTATCAGCGATATAAAGACTTAGTTCATAAATACAATGCAACCTGTAAACATCTTATAAAGGCTGGTATTTCTCATCCCTTATTTTACGGTAATGTTTTCCATAAGAGTAAAAAATGCTTAAACTCGCCTAACAAACTTATAAAACCTTTCAATCGTCTAATTCATAAGGGCTATGATTACGGTATTGTCGTCAAGTCATTACGTATGGCCTTCTTTGGTATTAACATTACGTATGGCCTTCTTTGGTATTAACATTGATTTTTTGATAGGGCCTTTGCATCTTAACTAAACACACAATCTAAAATTCTAAAATCAGTATTGCATGGGCACTGGTTATGTATTCAGGTATATGCATGACTTTTGGTGTGATATGAATATGTTACAGGGAATCTATGAAATTAGGAATTACGATTAGGGATTACGTGTAATCCCTGACAAAATCAGGGATTTCACGCAATCCCTGGCCAATTTTGGGAATACATGAAATCCCTAAAAAATCCTAGGGATTACATGTAATCCCTGATTTTTTCGACATTTTTACACATTTTGACAGTGAAATAATCGTTGTTGTTATGCATTCAGTTAAATTGGGGTCATCGTCTGATGAAAATTGGCATATTCAACACAATTGAAGAATATTTGAATGATTAATTAATATTTTTCAAACCAAATGCAAGAAAATATATTTGCATTTTACATACAAGAATAAGTAAAAATCATGTCGAAATTATGAACAGTAAAACATATAAACAGTAATGTTTAATGTTAAATTATATCCCCCTAGAAATATCTTTGAAAAATTCAAAACCTGAAAAAAAACGCCTTTTTTGCAGTGGACCACCCAAAGACTACTGTGGCCAAGTTTGATTTTATTGGTCGAGTAGTTTCAGAGATGACGTTTGAATGTGTTTTCCGATAGGGGTTCAATGGTGGCTATCTTAGATATAGCACAGACCAGAAAACACCTTTTCTGCAAGGGACCACCAAAGGACAATTGTGGCCAAGCTGTGTTCCAACTGGCCCATTAGCCTAAGTGGAAAAGCTCACTCAGGTAGGATTTCCTTCTTATTGATTTTTACTTGTAACAAGTTATGCTTGAAATGATTGGGTCAATCTTTGTTTTTTTCAAAGATATAATTTTTTATTGTTCTTTTGGATTTTAAAGAGTTCTTCTGTAAAAGTTATCTCTTTTTGATCCGTAATGATATGATCAACTTTAAAAAAAAAAAAAAAACATTATTATCCTTAGAATTTGTGGTTTTCAAAACTTTTTAGGAGATCTCAAACTAGACTCACTGCCAAAATTGAGTGGAAATCAACGAAAATGTAGTTAGACAAAGGATTATTATACTCTTTAAATTTATGTTAATTTCAGATTAAATATCTTAAGATTTGTTAATATGAACAGTACTTATCATTACAGAATTATCAAATTTGGTCGATATTGCATGCATAAAAGCTTAATTATTTGATAAACAAACCATAAAAAACATGGAATATTATTTTATTTGGAGTATTGAGGGTCAGGAAAAATTGTGTAAATATTCCAAGAAAAATCAGGGATTACATGTAATCACTGGTAAAATTTTAGCAATTTAGCTATTCCATGTATTCCATGATTATTTTAGGGATTACACGTAATCCTCCAGCAATTTAGTGATTCCATGTATTCCATGATTTTTAGGGATTACACGTCATCCCTGATTACACATATTCCCTGTAACAGATATAACATTAAGGTTAGTCTACATTTGGTGAGATGTGGATATAATACCTTCAGAAATAAGAATACGATTAAACGTTAAACAAATGAACAAAGTCGAAGCAATATCATTACAACCATAACGACAAACTACAGTTCCACGTTAACTGACTACAATACATGTGTAAATACGGACCAAACACTTTTTCTACTTGGTTCCAATAAGGTCTGATATCTAAAAATAGCGTTACTCGTAAACAACATATTACATAGGGTATTTCTAATTATCGTTTTAACGGAAATGATGTTAAAAAATGCCAGAAATTAATTAAAAGTCCAGAAAAGCTGGGACGTTACTTACATTCTTTACGTATAGGGGATATCGACAGGATTCGTTAAATAAGCTTTAGGGACGTGAAAAATTTGCATACATACTGGCCTCTTACTGATACTGCCGATGTCTACTGAAATTTATGATGATCCTTGACCAAACCCTTCTAGAATGTTTGAGTTTGATTTTTTTCTTCCGCAGTTCTACCAGCAGACTTTGCTCCTTGAACTAGCCGGCAGTTTAGCGGCGAACACCCCTTGACCCATCTTTCTATAAATTCCGTATTGTCTTTTTCTCTCCTTTCAAGATTGTGGTCATTGAGTTAGTAGTCTACCTGTATTTGGTTTTATCCGTATGTTTTTATACTATAGGGAAACGGGATAGATCAAGGGGAGGTTTGGATACCCATAAACCGGTTTAACCCTACACCGCTGGCTTTTGCTAGTGCCGGTACCAAGCCCGGCTGTCCCGAGTTTCTATCGTTGTTTACATTTGTCTTTTCTTATACGTGTTTTTCCTGTGGAGTTTCTTGGAAGATTGTGGCATGTATTTGTAATTTTCAACCATTGTAGGTGTTTCCTGTTATCCATTTTTGTTTGCATTTGTAGTAACAATGTGACGAATTTCGGTTTTGAACCATGTACGATAGAAACCGACAATATTTAATATTACAAATATAGTTTCCATAACGAGAACAAGTTGATTATGAAATTTCTCACATCGAGTTTAATAAATTTTGCAAATGTTTGAAGGCGAGGCTTGCCGATCTTTTAAACATTTCAAAATTTATTTAACGAGATGTGAGAAATTTCATAATTAACGTGTTTAAGTTGTGGAAACTGTTTCTCTAATGACTGGACGAAAAACGCCGAGGATTTTATTCCGAATAAATTTGGCGGGAAATGTCACGAATTTTGTTCTCCTCTCTAGAGAGGAGAACAAATGTTTCCACACCGTTCAGGAAATGTGAAAACTGGATAAAAATTAGAGAAACTATATTTTAAAATTTCTATTACATCACATCAATTTTATTTTCCATTTTTTTCAGTGGAACTGATGTGTGTTGTGCAATTTTCAATTTCGTATTTGTAATTTCCTGATTGTAACAGGAATAATTCATTTTGTACCAGCTTTGTACTATTTAGAGAATACAGACGAAAATAGAAACCTTGAGAAAATGGCAAAAAACGTTCAGATTGTCCCTATTGGAAATTCTTAGAACTGAAGGGTAGATACACGGGCATAAGGAAAAATGTCAGGGACAACAGCGAAGCCGGAACTGTACGTCACCGTCAAAATCCCAAAGGATCTGATTTAACTGATGTGTGCTGTACATTATTAATTTTGTATCTGTTAAATTAAAATGAGTTCACGCAAGTGTGAACTCATTTCAATTTAACAGATACAAAGTTTGATCGTCCGTTTTACCTTGGTTTGCTCCCCGTTACATGGATGAAAAATACTGGGATAAAAAATTTTTAAAGGTAAGTCAGAGCATGTTTAAAAGTACAAAAAAACAACAATCTACTTCTTAACAACCATATTTCTAAGAATATTGATAAGTATACCCACACAATTTGTACTTATGTTGTTGTTTCGTTTGTCTTACTGACGTATTACTTTTTTTTCTGTTTTCGATGTCAGACAATAATTTACTTAAATATATTAGTATACCCTGTATGAACAGAAGACGATAACATTGTTTAGTAACCGTAAGTCAACAGAAGCATTGAAAATTTGATTTAAAAGTCCTTATTGAATTCATAAAAGGTCATCTGGGACAATGATAAGGGTATACGCTTTAAATATTTAGGTAATCTTGAATGATAATATGACAGGCAAGTAGCTTCCCATTCATAAATCCTTCACAAAAGGTCTTGACCTTCGCATACCAGACCCGTCTATAAAGCTGTTTAGATTCGAGTACAAATGTATTGACGTATCCATTTAAAATGCACGTCATTGTGAAATTTGGGAAGTAATTAAAACAAAAATGAATTTTGAATATTGATTTAAGAAGCTAATATTTTAAATAAACTGACAGGTATAAATACAGGTGCATTACACTTGTAAATACATTTACTTGGTGCGAGTTAGTTAAAAAAGTGATTACGGGTAATTTTGCCTAACATTGTAGAAATATGCTGAAAAGAGTTGTGAGATGACAACATACATGACAAAATGGCATTAACCAATCAGCTTGCGAACAGATATTTCAACACCATATAATTTTACTAGTTGTGTGACGGTGGTCACATGCTTACCCTTCCAGAATACCTGGCGAAACTTCTGATTTTGTTAGTGCTTTATTTTTGTAGCGTTTGTATTATGTTCTGTTTGTTTTACGGTCTTTAAGTGATCCTTACATTGTCATGCATTCTTGATATATGATTTATGGATGTTGCTTCGGTATTAATTCTGCAATTTATTTAATAACAACTCAAAGGTGCACTATTGTGAAACTCAAACACCTATGAAAACTAATACAAATGCATCATTATGGTTTGAGTAATTTAAATTGAATATCCTACCTTGAAATTCAAGTTTACATATTTATGTATTTACGTACTTTACGTAAAAGGGGATATTAACCGGATATTCTGAAAGAATCCGTTAACTGAATTTGGGACCTGAAGATTTTACGGTTATACTGGTTTCTCACTCATACTGTCGATGTCGTCTGAATATATGGCAATTCTTAACCAAACTTGTTGGGAAGTTTCTTCCGTAGTGAGACAGTGTTTTACCAGCAGACTAGGCTCCCTTGACTCATCTTTCTGAACTACGTGTCCTTCTCAAGATTGTGATCTAGGAGCTAGAAATCTACCTGTTTTGTGTTTTCTTTGTATGTTTATCGTATTATAGGGAACAGGGACAGAGCAAGGGGATGCATTTGTACCGATAAATCGTTTTAACTCCCCCCTACCATTTGCTAGTGCTGTTACCAAGTCCTGCTATCCTGAGTTCTTATCGTTGTTTACGTTTGCCTTTTGATTTTTATTGGTGTTCTCTTGTGCAGTTCTATTCTATTTTGGATTGTGCTGTGTGTATGTGATTTTCGGCCTTTGTAGGTGCTTCCTGTTTTAATTTACAGATATGGATAAGTAAACGAACTCCTGCTATGAAGCTATATTCTGAAAGCACTCGTCATAAGAAAGTTACATATCAATAACGAAGTACTAAATCCTAGAAATATAACTCTCAGATCCAATGATAATGGTTTTTTTTTCCAAAAAATCATCCTCGTTGAAAGGTCAAAGTCAACATGTTAATAACAAGAGGCTCTCAAGAGCCTGTATCGCTCACCTGGGTCCTATGCAGCACTATAGTTCCAAATTGATGGTCCATCTTTGGTGGCGTATGTACATAAAAATCAGAAACCTAAAATTGAATTAAAATTGTTCAAGCAGTTTCAGAGAAGATTTTTTAATGCAGTTTCCAAACTTAAAGAGCCTATGTTAATCTACATTCCCTGCTGACAGCTATTTAACATAAAACTTTGGAGAGGGTCACCAAAGGACTATCATATCAAAATTCTACTGAAATTGTTCAAGTAGTTTCAGAGCTGAAGATCTTTTTATACATTCCCCATTGGGACCTATGTTAAACTAAGTTTTGCCAGTGGTGGCCATGTCGGAAGACGGATCAGTACAAAGTAACAAACTTGGTCAAAATCTCACAAGTTTCATTTATGCAATGTTTGAATTTAATCCATTCAGTGGTTTTCTATTATATCTTTAATTAACAATGAAGGGATATGGAGTAAATGCAAATGAGACAAAGTCTCTACAAATACATGTTAATACTAAGCAATGGAACAACGCCTTTATTGTTGTTCTTCTTGTATGCATTTCCCCTTAGGGCCCAATTCATAGCTGGCGGCTATATTGGATGATGGATCAGCACCGAAGAAAAAACACTTGGTCATCTTCTCATAAGCATCATTTATGCAAAGTTTGGTTTAAATCTATTCAGCAGTTCTCTACAAGATCTTCTGTTAAATTTAGTTCACAGCTGGTGACACTTGGTCAGCACCTGACAGGCATCATTCATGTCATGTTTGATTTAAATCCATTCAGCAGTTCTCTAGAAAGATCTTTGTGCGCATTTCACATAGGGTCCAATACTGTGGGTCATATACGATGACGGATCGGCACCTAATTAAAAATACTTAGTCAGCATCTCATAAGCATTATCAATACTTAGTATGGGTTAAAGCAATTCAGTGGTTCTCAAAAAGAAGTTCTTTGTATGCATTTTCCGATAGGGTCCAATGTTAAAATTAAGATCTCCGCGGGCGGCCATGTTAGATGATAGATCGGCACCAAAGTAACATCACTTGGACAGCAGTTCATCAGCATCATTCATGCCAAGTTTGGTTCAAATCCATTTGGTGGTTCTAAAGAAGAAGTTCATTTTATGAATTTTCCCATTAGGTCAAATCCCCTCTGGCGGCCATCTTGGAAGAGGTCGGAAAACTTGACCATGTTCAATGAAATAAAGTCCTTAACATGCTGAACATTTTTGCAATTTAAACTTGACCTCTATCTCAAAGCATTTTTGAATTATAGGACAAAAAGTATAAAATCACGAAAATTTGATCAATAAAGGGCCACAACTCATATATAGGTATTTTGATTTTCTTCAAAATTTCTATGTGGGTAGATCTTAACATGCTGAACATTTTTTTGCAATTTAAACTAAACCTCTATCTGTTATAGTTTTTTTAATAAAAGATAAAAAACATTAAATTCTGAAAATTTTACGGAAAAGGGCAATAACTCTTAGACGGGTCATCCGATTTTCTTCAAAATTTCAGCATAGGTAGATCTTTTTATGCTGATCATTTCTATTCCATCAAATTTTTTATATCTTTATGATAGTTGAGTTATTTGCCAAAAACTGTAATTTACCCCTATGTTCTATTTTTAGTAACGGCAGCCATGTTGTTTGACCTAAGACATACAAAATAACAAATTTGAAACTATATACCCTAGTAATGATTTAGTTGACGTTTGGTTCCATTTGACCCAGTGGTTTCAGATGAGAAGATTTTTGAAAGTGAGCTAACGACGGACGGACGACGGACGCCAAGTGATGGCAATAGCTCACACTGGCATAGCCAGGTTAGCTAAAAAGAAAATTTTCATTGCAAATAATACACACTAAAGACAAAGCAACAACTTGTTATTTAAACACCCTAACACTAACATTTTTCCCAAAATTGCCATCGATGCAGGTTCAAATTCAAAATGTTTCAAATATGTCAACTCAAAAAAGTTCTCCTTGAACAGTAAGATATCAAAATAAAGTGTCTTATCTTAGACATATTCCTCTCAGAAACAAAGTTACAGTTTAAAACAGAATATCCCAATGGTAAAATCAAGGTCAAAATGTATAAAAAAAAAATCCTGGAAGTTCTTACCATAAATAACCAACACACCAAATAAAAACACTCTTCTTTGATCGTCTTCTACTAGTCTTTTAGTCAGGAAATGGATGACAGCGATTGTAAGAACACTTTGCCTGTTAAGTTTATGTTTGTTGACGATCCCGCATCCATGGATCAAAGGAAAAAAGACATGGATGTAGCGTTGCTCAGCAATTAGCAATGAATTCCGCTAAAACCGGTGCTAGAGGCCGTCTTGAACTTGCTATGAGGTATGAGTAATGCTCATTGTTGAAGGCCTCATGGTGACTTCAAGATGAAGAACAACAATAAAAGCGTTGTTCCATTGCTTGGTTTTACCATGTATTTGTAGATTTTGTCTCATTTGCATTTACTCCATATCCCTTCATTTTTAACTCTACTTCTTAAGGTATCTAATCTTGATGCAAGATTTAGATTTGTGATGACGACGACGCAGTAGGTATGACAATAGCCCCCGACACATTCCTGGCGAGCTAAAATGGCTCGTCTTATCAGTTTCCTATGAAGACGATTACTATTACTGTTATTATACGAGGGTTGTCCGAAACGTTCGTGGACAATCTAAAGAACGAGAATGTATATGACACTAATATTTTCATTTACAATGTGTTTTAGTGTATAAGTACGCAAAATATCATCCCAATCAAAGCACTATTATTTACTTTTCTGTCGAAACAAAACAGACTAATGTTATACACCCGGAGCACAAACATGTAAAATGTTGACGTTGTCTGACGTACTAATCTTTGAGTTTAACATTTTATAATGAACTCGCAAGTCAACAAATTCGGAATTTTTTAAGTTTTTTGTCTTAAAAATATTAAGGGCATTTGATATAATTTCTTGTACGGAAAAGCTTTCAATTTTGAACCACTTGCAAACTTCATTGACTGATAGTCGGTAATCATGTTCACTAACACCCTGGAATTTATACAGTTTGAGGTATATGAAAGTTGGTTAGTTTAACACATTTCATCCACTCTTTAAACTGGTTCATGTGTCCAAAAATGTCTGTACCACTTGCATTGTAAAATACAAATGCAAAACACACTTTGCAATGCCCTTTTCTAAATATTTCGGGAATATGTTGGTATTTGAGGGTGTTTCCCGATGTCTGAGCGAAATTGCTCTGCGTTATCGAAAAACGTCAGGTTTTCTAGAATTTCTGATTTGGCCTTGAGACATTAAAACTTCTGTTAATTTGTCATTTCAAATCTTTAGATGTTGAAATTTGGCATGAAATACCTACAAAATAATAAATATTAGACACTACGTTTGACATGTAATATTCGTGTTGCTCCGGGTCACTATTCCGGGGCTTTTTACGAAGATGCAGGCATAATTGGATCAACTTTTATATATCCAAGTTCATATAAGCTTAAGGCTTATGAATATGCAAAATATAAATATATAAAACGCTGCTTTTCTTTTTATTTATCCTTGTCCACGAACTTTACGGACAACCCTCGTAAGTGTAACTTAAAAACCAAAGATAGAGATCCTGTAGTCACTTGGAAATAAAAGAACATAATCTCTCCCATCAACAACTCAATGTGAAGATGAATATTAAAGTGATAGCACTACAGACCTAAAACTCGTATCCCATTACATGTATAAAGGTAATAACCTAGTACAAGTATGAGATTGTTCGCGCCATGTATACTTCAGAATGAACTGTTTAAACAGATTCTACAAATCTGTCGATTATAGCATTGCCTGTAATTGTCGTGTGACATTAGTAGAAAATTGCTTTTTCATAATAGTTTATATAGGATTTCAATTTACAGTACTTATGAAATGTCAGTTACATTTACTATGTACATATAGTATTATATTTTTCTTATTTTCTACATGTGATATTATTGTTAATTATATTTATATTTTTATTTCAGTGTTTATTTTTCTTGTGGCAATAAACCTGAACCCTAGATGAGTTTGGTCTTATTTATACCCTCAATCGACCTACTACAAAATGGTAGTTAGTTAGGTTTAACCAAATTTCGACTATCAACATACAGAGAAATGATAGCAATGCTGACTTGAAAATGGTGTTAATAGCAGAACAGAGTTGTCAAGAACCTAAGTCCATGAGACAAAAAGACAAATCAGAGGGAATTTCCACAAGGCACTGATATCTATCAAGGAACTTTTAAATGACATACCGGTATGAGACTGAATTTTTTGAAGCTTTGATTAATTAGGCGATCACGGAGATAACTATGTCTAATGATAAAGTCTGTATAATTTGTGCTAGTTCTCGCGTAACTAATCAGCTGTTAAATATACACTCCGTAAGCTGAAACTTGAATATTACTGTCCATGTTAGGGAAATTGATAATTTTGAAATTAAAGTTTTGTCGTAAATTTTAGTACTGAGATGACCATTTTTAGCTCACCTGACCCGAAGGGTCAGTGTGAGCTATTGCCATCACTTGGCGTCCGTCGTCCGTCGTCCGTCCGTCGTCCGTCCGTCCGTCCGTCCGTTAAACTTTTCACATATTCATCTTCTCCTCTGAAACCAATGAGGCAAATTCAACCAAACTTTACAGGAATGATGTATGGAAGGTCCTTTACAAAGATTGCTCATTTCGTTCCGATCCGATAAAAAACATGGCCGCCAGCGCGGAACTTAGGTTTAACATTGGACCCTATGGGAAAATTCACATTTTCTTCTTCTGCTCTGAAACCACTGAAGCAAATGCAACCAAACTTTACAGGAATGATGTACTAAAGGTCCTT
>MJUU01023856.1:891-22430 GCA_002080025.1 Modiolus philippinarum
GGGGGGGGGGGGGGCAATGAAATTGTCTGAAGATAGAAATGTTGTATTGTATGATTCATTGTCCTTTGCAGAAACATGTAGATCTGATAAATATTTTGGAGCTAATTTATAGTTTGATCTATACAACAATAATGCCTTGTGGTAAAGTATTCTTTTCGTTATTGTAATAATTTAACATTCCTCAAATAGTTTGCTAGACGGTTTTTGTAAAATCGTGTTCATCTAGAATAATTCTTGCAGCCCTTTTTTGAAATTTTAGTAAGCTTTCAAGTGGTTATTTTTATTACAGTCACCCCAAACTAACAACAATTATCTAAATGGGGACGAATATACGCATTATAAAAAAGCACTCTCGTCTTGTGGTTCAAGTATTTCTTGACTCTTCTGAGTAATGCTGAAGACGAATTGACCTTTTTCGTAAAACAGTTTATATGTTCAGTCCATGACAGACTTGTATCAATGAAAACACCAAGTCCCTTTTCACAATGACTTTCACTTATTTGATTGCCATTGAGATATATATCAAAAGTTGTGACTAGATACGGTATAAAGTTTCTGTTTTGAGCCGATACACATCCACTTTGTCTTGGACACATTTACAACCATTCTATTTTCATTGCACCATTACGAAATATCTTCAAGTACCGCATTTAGTGATTGACTTATAAAAAATTGTTTTTCCCATACAATCGTGAGATATAAGTGCTATGTTAGAGAATTTGTATAACAATAGCCAATTAAGGTTACGTCAGGCTGTATAATTCTATGGCATACTCCCAGGCATGTGGTCTTGAAAAATACTCTTGCAATTAATGGACAAAAACACTTACAATGGCTGAAAACCACAATCACATGCCACAATCCAACAGGAAACCGCACAAGATAAACAATAAAATGAAAAAAGCAACAAGTGTGGACAACGATAAGAACTCGGGATAGCTTGACTTAGCACCGGCACTAGCAAGAGCTATTGGCAGCATTAAACCGGTAAATGGGTACCCAAACCTCTCCTTTTTCCTGTACCTTTTTGTGGATTATCAAGCAAATTAGTAAAGTTTACATTAGGTGCACATCTCAAGAAATAAGGACCTTTCTAACTTGTTTGAATTGGCAAAGTAGTATTAGATGAATATGTTGTATGGCACTCATAGGTGAGATAATGACCAAACATCTGTTTGAAGAAAATTAAATGAAGACTAGTGTCGCTGACTTTGATTTTAATTAGGTTTAGATTGTATGATCTTTGCGTATTTCCGTAAAGTGTAATGTTGAACTATGACCTCCGTTTGCAGTAAGTTGGCAATCTTTGGTGATGTGCTGACGAATAGGTACACAAAAAAGGAAACAATATTAAGTCTGTTGTCATAAACTTTTATTTTCATTGACCATATACTTCATTTGAAGTTTTTCTCGCTGGAAGCCATCTTGGATGCCCCCATTCATGTGCGAGTTTGTTATCTCGTTTAAATTAGGATAATAACACTACCAGAGTTGTCAAGAGCCGATTTGCACGAGACAAAAAACAAAACAGGTGGATAAAACCGGAAAAGCTGTCGACCACAGCGGCCTCGGCCCGGCAACGGCATCCAAAAAGAAATGGTGAGTTTAACCGGTTTTATGGCGGGTCAATCTTCCCATTTACTGTAGTAGTGTCCAGCAGGAGCTAATCAGCAATTGCCACTGACAGGAGACCGTTTTAATTGAAGTTTTAGCGAAAAGAACTTTGAATGTTATTGAATATTGTCTAATGTAAGATCTAGGTTATCGGCTGGATGCCCTATGGAATGGAATACAGGCATTTTATGGTGACTTCAAGACTAAAAAATGTTGTCCCATAGCTTTGGTTTACCATGTATTTGAAGAGACTTTGTCCATAACCTGTTATTGTTAAGTTGACTGAAACTATCTTAGATCTAAATTATTAATAGAATTTAGATCAATTTAACCAAGGGTTGTCAGAGAAAAGAATATTACATTATCTCCTTTGAATCAAATCTGCACTGCAATCGCGTAAATCTTTGGATGAACATTACGATGACTGATTGACGCAATGAAATGGGCATCCTTGTTAAGAGCTTAACTGATAAACAGAAATCAAATATAACTGGCTGTGTTAAGAATCAGTAATAGGGTCTGTAAGTCTCGTCCAATATTGGAACTTCCGGGCACATGATTTGTACCCGGAAGTTGCATTTTTAACAAAAACATATGACGTTTCAAGCAAACAATTTGTACGTCATAATCCTGCAACGTCATATTTTGGCGGTAAACGTTTTCAAATTACAATTTTATCGTGAATTCTCGGTGTCACATGACGAGACTTACAGGCCCTATAGCTCCTCTTACGAGTTTTAGGCAATACACATTTGTTGAGTATATATTGTGTTCCTTGAACTACATTAATAAAAATAAGTATGGTTTTTCATAATTTATTTGTACAAAACAATTTATTATCACCACGTAACAATATAACTCTATTCCAAATATACATAACAAGTATATACAAAATATACATAAAAAATATTTACAAAATATTTTTTTTATATAACAAGGAATGATTTAAACAAAAAAACTTCAATACATGTTATATTCATAGTTTGTACACAATCTTTTTACCGCAACGAAATTCTGTGTTTAGCTACACCAATTTTAAACTAAGAAAGGTATGGACTTCGAATAAGAAGTGAGATCTTGGTAAAAACATTATTTTGAAAAGAGACGACTGAACACAAATCAAACTCATGCAGTTAACAAGCTTAAAAATTTGTAGTCATAAATACAGGTACAAAATACAAAAATACCAAAGTTGTATAAAAACCAGTAAATTTAGTTATGTTGTAAACGTGTTTAACCAAGGTATTAAGTAAATGATACAGAAGCAAACGGATACCGAAGCAATAAGACGGAAGAAATAAAAAATGAAAACCAATATCATGATAATTTAGAGAAAATCGAATTGAAAAAAAAATCCGAAAAGATAAAGGAATTCATGTATTCTACGCTTTGCCAAATATTGAAACTTCGGTAATCATTATGCATTAAAATATACATTTAAATGCATTTGCAATCAAATAAATACAAATCTGTTTGAGCTAAGTTTTTACATAAATAATTAAAAGAATTGCATTAATCCACTATTGCAAAAAGACAAGGAGGCACTTATATTTTGATTAAATTTTATTTTATTTTGGCAGACTTCAACTCCCACCACTTACTGGAATGTACATTTGGCACTTTAATTATGGTAATTTATGTATTTAATTTCTTGGTCTTTCATCTATAAACATATTGCTTTTAACAAAAATATAAGATATAAATTGATAATTAAGTGAAGGATACGAGACTACATAACAAAGTTTCCTTCCACTATATGTAATGAATGACGCAAGAGTATTCACCAGCGAGTATAAAAACTTCATAATAAAAATGTCAGCCGGAATTTTTGTGTTATAAAGTATGATGCTTTATAACTTATTTATTAGTGTTAGTTTTTGTTTCATCAAATATATCTTTACGTCAAAACATCAATGACGTCACTGACAGGAACGCGTTTATGATTGTCGAACATCGGCGTCAATCGACTAGTAATATGTACTTCCGGTTCTCTAATAAGAATGATTATTGATGTTTCTGTCAACTTCATAGTTCAAACAAATTATCACAGGTTGATTTCGTCTTTGAACCTTTTCTGAAGAGTTTATCCAGAAACCGTTTTGCACCAATACCGGATGATGGCCTCTGTGTCTGTTCTTGAGCTATCATAGTAGCGGCTGCTTTTTCCATTGCTTCTGGGTTAAGTTTAAGCTTGATTTGCTTTAACAATCCTACTAATAGTTCATCCACCTTATGGTTTAATGTTGCTGACGTTTCTATGTACTTACAATCAAATTCCTTAGCAATTTGTCTGGCTTCTGTAAAGATAAATGTGCGTCATTTAATAACAGAGCATTTTCAATAAGTCGGAAAACATCCCTAAATCAATTTGGCGAAAAATAACTAGTAATAAAGGATGCTTTATTGTGTTAAAGACAAAAAAGAATACGCAATATTTGAGGAAGGCTAACAGCATTTACATTTCTACTATATGCTTCCGGGCCGAGTTCATTGACATTGAAATAAAGAATTCTTTGCATGAAAATCAATTAACTTTTGATAAGAGGAGTTATGACTACTACAAATTATTTATAGATAATTTGGTTGAGTTATTTGATCATAAATTCCAGCATTCTTTATTGCAAAATTTGCTGTTATGTAAAACGCTTTACATGAATTCATATAAACATTACATATATTTTACTATCGAATAATTGCAGTGAAATAAGATATAATAAAATGATTTATAAAGTAAGTATGCACTTGGTGCAGTTCGATTATTTAGCAATTGATCCCATAATGTGGGGGAGTTCGATTATTCAGCAATTGGTCCCATAATGTAGCGGTATTTGATTATTAAGCAATTGATTATATGATGAAGGGTAGTTTGATTATTTAGCAATTGATTCTATTGTGTACGGGTGGTTTGTGAAATTCTCATAATCTGAGAGTGCTATAGGATATTGTATCAATTGAGATATATATGCACCGTATGCACTGGAAGCTCTGGAATGGAAAATGTACGATAGGAAATTGAAAAACATTATTGTCACTGTGAAATTGTATCTTAATCTCTTTTAGCGTTTAATTAATAATTATATAAAATGCAAATATTTCAACAGTACACTGAATACCGAATACAGGTGATCAAGGCTAGACCCCCTCCAACACCAACCCATTTCAAGTTTTTGTAATGAATTGTTAAATTGAGGTTTGATTACTTTTTCTAAATTTGAGCTACTTAAGCGCTGCTGACGCGATGCGGGGAAGAAACTGATGACATGCCGCAGTCACGTTGAAAATAGTTAAAAAGCACACATACCGTCAGTGGAAATCTGTCGTTTTCGTACGAGATCAACTTTGTTTGCAACCAGTATTATTGCTCTGTCACTGAACATTTCACACCGTATAGTGTTGATGTACTGTTTTGCTATATCAAATGATGCACTATCATGGACGGAATATACAACAATGTAAGCATCCACCTGTAGCTGGTCCAGGTCCTCCTGAAAATAGTAATTTACATTTAATTTATAACACAATGTACCAATAGAGGGAACAAGTTCCTGATTTAGGAAAATAGTTGTATAGTCGCCTGCTTAAGTCACTAACGTAAAGTTCTGATGAGAGTTTCCGACAGACTACCCAATAAAATATTACAAATGTAAATCGAATACTTGTATGTGTGCTTGTGACATAATTTACTTGTTTATGATTTGCTTTTGATTTACTGTATATTGCATAATTTCATATCAAACATGAAATTAGAAAGTTATTTAACTCTTAAAAGAAGCCACACAATCGTCATCTTCATGAATCATTTAGTAGCAGTAAGTACTGTTACTGAAAAAGAGATTACTAGTAGTCAGTACTCACTGAGCCGTTCGTCGATCAATCAATTAAATTGAAATTGAAATGATCATATTATTAAATTCTTGGAAGGATCCACAAAATCTTGCATCGTTGAAATATGATTGACAACGCATACAAGAAAAAATGCTGAATGCATGTTGATCTAAGCTTTGTTAATACGTTATTGTCTTCAAATATGTAAATTAACAATTCAGCAAGGTTTATACATTCACCAAATCAAATCACAAGATTGTAATAAGAAGCTACAAATCTTGTGAGTGGTTATTACCATGGTTACTGGGTTATACATTGTAAGGTTATGTGTTGAATACCCTCAATGGTACGACCTATAAACTGAAGTCAACATAAAAATGTATACAAGTACATAGGAGAAGGGCAAAGTGAAATGACAGAAATATTTATAACACAAACCTGGCTGTCTGAGAAATTGATGAATTCCATAGTTGACTCCTCATCATCAATTACCAGTGATAACGTGTTATCTTCGAAATCATCTGTAATTTGAAAAAAGATCATTAGTTTTCATCTTGAAATTGTGTATTTGGGTTCTTATTTAGAATTATGTTTTAATGCAGACAACAGTTAAGTGACAATATACTCCGGCAATACACAAAAAGACGACAAGAGGTTGTTAAGGGAGTATGAGCTTGAGATTTCAGAAGCATTCTATATCCTTGGGTTTTATCCATTCAAACAGTGCTAAAATTTTTTGCACATTGATCACATTTTCTTGGTCATGAGTCACTTTAAAACATAAATAGACTGTGTATAAAATTTAATCAACTTCCAATTATAATTTCATATATTTAAAGGCCTGCAAACATTTTCAAAATATTTTGCTCAAATTGTTCCATTAGTAGTGCTCTTCAAAACAGAAGGTCAGAATTTTAATTCTAATTACAAAATTTCTGAGACTCGTACTCCCTTAAAAATATCTTATGGTAATTTGTTCTCTGTCAGCTTTTAGACATTACGGTTAATTGATTTCCAAATGTTTTGATTTTATCTGCACTGAAGAGGCATAAGTTATCGAAATGACAATTTTCAGAATATAAATTTTACAGTAACTTCGGTATTTTGTTGTTATCCCAATAACAATATAATAAAACCAAAATTATAAAATCCCTGGAATACTATCTTTTTTTTTATTCTTATTAATCATATTTTAAAATTTATTTAGTTATAGAATGGTCATTTTTTTTCTTATAATTTATCACAAAATGACTTTCAGAATGACCTTCAAATTTAGTACGAGTCATACTACTTTGTTTTGCTTCATTAAAATGTGCGTTTTACATTGAATTTGATAAGTAATTCGTTCAATTCTATTTTAAGTAGACGTATAAAGATAACATTAAGACATATCTGTAGTAATTAGTGAGTCACAACCAGGTATACGTTTCCCAGGGGTATCTTTAATGATATAAATAGAAAAAAAGTATTTCTAATCTTGGCGATGCCAATCTTATTACATTTTAATTGGTAAACAAATCTCGTTGCGGGAGGTATAATCGATACATTGCCCAGGTAATCATTGTTCCTTTGAAGGTTTTAAATGGTTGCTTTACGGGGATTGATTTAAAAATATGAATTTTGTATTAATCATAATACCCCTCAAAAAAAAATAAAATAAAAATAAACAGAAACAAAAACAAAAAACAAAAAACAAAAACGAAAACAAACAAAACAAAAAACAAAACCCAATAATTAAAAAAAAACAAAGAACAAACAAAACAAAAAACAAAAAACCAAAAATAACAAAACAAAACTTTAGATTGGGTTCCAGGTATTCATGTTTAAATCAATAAAAATGGTGCATTATGTTGGCATCTATGTCTACGACGAAGTTGCAAAGTTACAATAAAAGTCTACAAATGGGGTTGCGAGGCCGCCTTGAACTTACTAAGATCATTATTGAAGGTCTCATGGTGACTTAAGGATGAAGAACAACAATAAAAGCGTTGTACCTTTTCTTTGTTTTACAATGTTTTTGCAGAGACTTTGTCTCATGTGCATTTACCCCATATTCCTTCTTTGCTTATTGCAAATTGCGTGAAAGTAGCTAAAGGTGGGTTCGAAGTTTAGAATTTGTATCAGAACTCCCGCCAAATTTTTTGTTGGATATTTCACAATTGGCAAGACACATTAAAAATAGGGATAATGATTGAGAACCTTATAAATTTTACATTCAAGAACTTACCATTTCCAAGATCAAATGATGACATATATTCTGACGTCATAAAGCGTTTGGCTAAAGTTGACTTTCCTACTCCACATGCTCCTAGTAGCAAGACCCGGAAATAACCAGTAGAGCACGATGAAGAACAACTACATGCAGTTACTGCACTATCGTCTGAATTATCACTTGGAAATCTTTTCCTTTTTAAGTCTTTTTCAATGAAAGAATTGGACGATCCTCTTCGAAAATTTTTGTTCGTTTCATTAAGACATGGCGTTCCCTTTGATGTCATTTTGAATGATCTTACCCTTTTAACAGGTTTTCTGTCTCTTAAATCATTATATGAAACTGACAACAAATTGTCTGTAGAAATGGGTAAACTGTTCCTTCGTTTGATATCCTCTGTCTCTACTAGACTCTTTTGTCTCGTTCTGTCTTTGAAAGAACACGTGCGCGAGTTAGGCTCAGATCGTGATGCGTTTTCATGATCGGATATCAAAAACTCCGGATACAAAGTAAATTTCGGTTTTAAATATTCCGGATTTTTTTTTTCATTTCCAACATTAGAATTCATATTGCTTTCAAATACTGTATCCTTAGTCATAACGTTCAGATAAAAATAAAATCTCGAGTTTCAGATAAAACAATCTTGTTTTCAATACGATAATGCTGATTTCCAATACTAGCCTCCTATTTATACGACGGTTGTAAATTTCTAATGAGGCACGTGGTTGTTATGATTCAACCTCGGCTACTGTTTAGTTATCAATAATAACTACACTTAATCACTTGGAATGACGTTAAACATATTGCATTCGATAACGCATAATATTCCGGGAAGCTGGTTATTTCTTAGTATATTACGATGGAACGACATTTTAACTCAGTGCCTTAGGGGGATTTTCCCAGTGATCTTTTTATATGGTAAACTATTTTAAAATTTATTCTACGTAAATGCTATTTTTATTGATTTCAATAAACTATATGACTATAAGTTAAGAATAGTTTTATTAAATGACGATTTTGAGATTAAGAAGTTCAATGAATTTTATGCAATTATCTAAAGGGTATTTCAATAGATTCCATAAAAAATCTTCATTTGAATTACTCCTAAACGTTATACAGACTTGATATCTTTTGTGACAATTAAAGGATAGCATACATATACATTACATACAACTCAAATATTTTGCAGCATTAGCATTTATGATCATATTGAAATTATTTAAATGTAAAAGCGAGCCAAACCTGGAAACAACATATAATATCGTTTTTACCATAAATTTACCATAACCCTGACCCTTGCTGAACTTTTTTTATTTTTATCTTTTTGGTTACTTGTTCTCTATCAGGGTGACCATTAACCGAAAGATGTAAACTAAATTGATAGAGAACAAACAGCCAATATGACTTAAAATATGGCAGTGTCTGAAGGCAGTTTTATTTTTTTCAAATTGGAACTAAAATTTAATCACTTCTTCCTCTGTATATTTTTTCTCCGATTCGGAGTCATTTTTCACAAAGTAGGCTTTTTCTCTACCTACAACAATGTACCTATATCTTCGTTCACCATTCTTACGTGAGAAACATCTATGAATTAAATCTTTCAGCCGAGATTTTAGTTGTTCATGAGGAATAGTAGTTTAAAGTGTGGAGAAGTCGAAAGTTTTAATGCTGTTACAGTGTGATAATAATCTAGAGTTTAAGATGTCAAGTAGATCTTTGGAGCTTTTCAAAATCCACATTTCATTTACACCGCTTCTTGAAAAGCAAGTATCACAGTATTTTTGAAGGCCCTCTTTAACAGCTGTCAAGATGAAGGTTAGCAATTTAGATATAGGTTTTGTAGAGCATTTAGCAGATCCAGCGATGTATCGTTCTTTGTATGGACATTTATGTAACTTAGGTACCCAATATAAAGAGGGGAGATCCTTGGTGGAAATCCCGAAGGTTTGTGGTTCTGTAATATTTCCTCCTTTGACAGAGTAGCAGCTGCGTAATTAATTTAGATAATAGTAATGGAACAAAGTGTACACATGAGATATTTTTTCATGTACAAGTAACAAGAAAAATAAAGAGCATACATCTCTAACACGGGGAATTGTTTTACCAACCCCACACTGCATTAAAAAACAAACTCCTGTATTAAATATTTTATGAAAGGATATGGAATAAATGCACATGAGACCATTACACATATGTTAACTCCAACTGCAATAATTTTAATGCACGGTATGGTCATTTCAGAAATGAATTCCTCATCAGCAGCACTACAACCAAAACTTAGGAAAAAATGCATAACCAAACGAAATCCGAATAATCAGTAATATCAAATATAGCCAAAGACAAAACTACGATGGAAGGAGTTAAATCTTAGGTTTTAGAGTTTAGACTATTACACATATGTTAACTCCAACTGCAATAATTTTGATGAGCTGTACGGCCATTTCGGAAATTAATAACTCATAGTCTACCTTATTACAGGTAGACTACTAACTCCATGACAACAATCTTGAAAGAAGAGAAAATGACAATACATAATTTTAAAAGATGGGTCAGGGGGTGCTCGCCGCTAAACTGCAGCTAGCTCAAGGGGCCTAGTCTGCTGGTAAAACACTGTCGCACTACGGAAGAAAAATCAGACTCAAAACTTCCCTAAGGTTTAGTGAAGAATTATCATATATTTCAGTAGACATCAGCAGTATCAGTGAGAGGCCAATATGTGTATAAAATTTTCAGGTCACTAGATTTCATAGCTAATTTTACGGATGCAAGTAGAGTATCTTGTCGATATCCCCTATTACGTAAAGAATGTACTTACGTCCCAGCTTTTCTGGATCTTTAACCAATTTTTGGCATTTTTTAACAACGAGGATTAGACATGCCCATAGTAATTACATGTAGCTGTTTGCGAGTAACGCCATATTAAGATATCAGATGGAATAAAAAAGAAAACAGGAAACACCTACAATGGCCGAAAAACATAGCCACATGCCAGAAAGTAAATAGGAATTGCACAAGAAAAAACCCACAATAAAAATACAAAAGACAAACATAAACAACGATAGGAACTCGGGACAGCCGGATGTTCATATCTATTATAAAACTTCTTAAAAGTGTTCAACAACTTATGAAATCTGTAACCTTGTTGTAAAAGTTTGACTGTGATGATAAGGTTACGTTCATTAAAAGCGTAAAGAGTAGAACAAACGCGTGCGAATCGTACTACATGTAGTTGAGAAATATAAAACCGGTAGACTGGAGCTAGAGGAATGTCGCCGTCAAGGAATACTGAAATCAAAATCATTCCTTTTATTATATATTTTAGATTTTATTTTAGAAGAGTCAATATTGATAGTTAGATCCAGAGAAGGGCAGTATTTTGATTCATTGTTAGCTTTCTTGTGGGTAAATGATGTCTACATAATCTAAAAAGCCACGAGAATCAAATTAAAACATTGGACCTTAAAGAAAATGCAACAAGAAAGATTATTTGTGTAGATTTTTAATTTGAAAATTCCAATGAAGGTAAATATTCACCGAATTCAAAACGTGTCACATCCCATATTCACGCTTTGTCTCCCAAACTTCACAATCGACGTTTTTTTTTACTTTAAGGTCTTCGTGCGGATGAGTCGAGACAACAAAGCTGAACTACTGAGATTGAATTACATTTTAGATAAGATTTTGCCTTTGTTACATACCATTTTCTTAGACATAATATAATTTATTTAGAGTCGACATCTGATGTGTTTTATTTCAAATGACATTTTTCTTTCATATTGGAGTGCACAACCTGTACTAAAAGTAGTGTACAATAAGTGCATCAATAATGGAATGTTCGTGAAAAACAGGAGCATTCAGATAATTGAATAATCATTTAACCTTTATGTTTTATTTAGATATTTGTTTTAACAGAAATATGATTGTGAAAATTAACCATCGTTATAATTGTACTTGAGAGCATAAACTTTTTCAGTTCGTCTATTACGGTGTAATATGCAGGTATCACGAGACTGGAGAGTACTTTGATTATACAAAACATCTAATCATAAATAATTTAGTACGTCAGCCTATATTCATGACAAAAAATACATTAGAGAATTACTCCCAAGAAAAAGGAGGGGTTCCAGAAAAAAATAGAAGAGAAGTTCAATGCTTTGGTTTGATTTTATTTTTTCCTGATTTATTTTTCAGTCATATTACCATTTGTCTTTTTTAATCCATTTATTTTGTCTATTTTTGTTTTAACAAATTTCGGTCCAAAAATCTACGACACGCCATTGCAGTCAGCCAATTAAGGCACATTCTCCTGTTTAAGTTTGAAAGCTTTTTACTTCTGATTACTTTCATTTAGTAGCGTTTGTTATCCAAAAATGCTATCCAGTTCTTCATATCGTATTACCTGAAGCGCCGAAATATAGCAGTTACACATGATATTAAACAAACTATAGTCTTATTTATTTGTTTATTTTGTATTATTAATATTGCCATCAACTCAAAATGGAGAACATGAATTAACTTTGATATTAAAAAGAAAAGGGTCTGATATTACAATGGTTCAATATGTCATTTTTTTTTTAATTTTCATATAATTCTTGTACTTAACTACGTACTTTTATTTGTTTTGTCTTTGTCATACTGTCTAAATTTGTGTTGGATGTGCCGTGATTTTGGATTTATGTTTTTAGAACTCCCCCTTTCCTCGTTCTTGCTTCGGTATTAGTTGGCCGATGTATTTTAATATACGTATACAGAATGTATATTTACAGTAACTTGCGTATTAAGTTATTAATTATACATGTATAACCCATCGTTTTCAATTTTGTACAAAATCAAGCGTTATATCAGTAACTTGAAAATCTTTAAACAATTGCAAAACTAAAAGGAAATTCATAATGAAGAACTTATTATTTTGATTTCCTGGATGACTTCAAAAATGTACCAGAAATACTAAAAAGTATAACCAAACTCGTATAGTGTCCGAAATTTGGATATCGCAACTCACGGCTACAAATAAGAAAAAATAAATGGACATGTTCCTCAGGAAGTGAGATTGGATTCGATGACATTTTAAGTGTCTAGTCTTGTGCATCAACCGTGACCTACATGAATTTACGGTGGGTCTTATAAAGAGAACTGGGGCGTACAATAAATAGAATATAAATTAGCAAGAACGCTTGTGTAGCTGTCGTACACGGAGAACAACGAAAAAAAAAGAAATAAAAATCTAAAAAAATGTACATTGTATGTACAATAAAGAAAAGGTCAAATTTTACGAGGGTGAAAAGAAAACACGTACACCCTTGGCAGATCAAGCTGGATTTCTATAGCCTCAAATTCACGTGTTTAATTGATTGTATTTAAACTTCCATGCAGCCAATCAAATTGCTTCGAACTTTAAATATATATCGTAATAATAAAACTTAAGTTGTGAATTAGATTTTTCTTCCGTATAGCGACAGTGTTTTACAAGCAGACATTAACTCCTTGGGGTAATCGGCAGTTAAGCGGCGAACACTTCTTGACATATCTTTCTTGATTACGTTTTACTCTTGGATGTAGTCGTTCTGTATTGGGCTTCTTTTCTAGATTAATTATATTATAGGGAAACGGGATAGAGAAAGGAGAGGATTGGGTACCCATAAACGGGTATTACCCTACCGTAGCTCTTGCTAGTTCCGTTACTAAGTCCGGCTGTCCCGATTTCCTTTCGTTGTCTACGATTGTCCTTTGTCTTTTTATTGTTTTTTGTTTGTTTTTTCTACTGTTTTGTTTCTTGTTATGTTTTTGTGTGTGTGTGTGTGTGTGTGTGTGTGTGTTTGTGTGAAGTCTCCTGGTAGTTTGTGGCATGCGATTGTAAATTTCGGCCATTTTAAGTGTTTCCTGTTATCTTGTCTATATTAATTAAACATGGTGTGTATTGATTTTTCAATTTTGCAAAATTTCCTTTATTTGTATTGTTTTTCTTTACTTTGAAGGGTTCATTTCCCTGTAGTTAGATATATTTTGAATTGTTACATCATTAAATGTCATGAATTATCTTTAATTTTTACAATAAGTCATACTGAAACCCTTACTGGATACGCCAACGGTGAAGGGAAGAGGAGCGGATCGTAACCTTTCATGTAAATATATAATTCATTATCATAGTTTTTAGAAAAACTGAAATTTTCTTGAAATTTGTAATGGCTAGATTTTGAAAAAAAAGACAATGAGTACTTGGTAATCGCTGTAGTTGCAAAATACAATATCTTTGTCGACCGAAGATTAATTCTAGTTACAAATAAAAGTGTAACACATCTGAATGAACTTTACATATAAAACATTAACAATATTGACTTACTGATTATTTAACAGAGTAGGCCATGCTTACCCTTCCGAAGCACCTGATGTCACTCTCAGTTTCACTGGAGTTCACACTGTGAGTGCCTTGTTTTTCTTTTTCTGTGCTTTGTATATGTCTAACGTCATTGTTTTCTGTGTCTTCGTTTGGGCCATGTCTTTGGACTTCGATTTTGGTAAATTCCACTCCTTTGTTCCTTTGGTATTCTACTGCCGTTGTTTGAATAACCAATTAATATTTAACAGTATATCGGATATATAATTCTTTTTGTTTTAACCGATATTTTAACTATATTGACTTGCTGTAGCCATTTTGCATTCACGTGTTTGCATAACAATATGCTGAAGGACTCTTATTTGCTGTAGGGCATTTAATCGAAACCTTCATCATTCATTGAACTACTAGATTTATTTCCATTTTAAGTAAAAGCAACGAAAATTCTCTTCAAAAGGACAGATTATAACCATATAGTAAAACTAAATACTTTCTGCCGTAAGGAAAACCTTCGCTTCTATTTATATAGTTTCAAATGCCCGTCACGTGTTCTTTTGACGAGAACTCCTTTAGTTTGGTTTTAAAGATTTTTATCAGGGATGGTGTAATTGAAATGTGTAATTCTAATTGATTGTAATTAATTACAAATTTTGATGTAATTGGAGGTAATATGTAATTGACAAAAATTGAATTACATGTAATTGTAATTTAATTAATTACTTACAAAAAAGATGTGTAATTTCAATTACATTTCCAATTACATTCAATTACATATACATGCTAAAAGAGAGTGAATGAAAGATGTCCTCATTTCTTCTTATGAGTATTCAAGAAAGCTCAGATAATCCTTAACACAAAATATTATTATGCCTTGGTATTTTTTTATACAAGAATAGGCACTTTTCACTCTCGTTTTCAAATGTGGAAATTTTGCAGTTAAATTGCTGTTTCTTCTGATGCATTTAAAAAAAAACTTTTAGATGTTGTAATTAAGTTAATTGAGCGACCCTTAATAATAAATGTTTGTTATATAAATTAAACTTATAAATGTTGTTGTATAAACAGTTAAAGCTATGTTTATTGTATTTTATTATAAATGCTTAGATCAATATGACTTCTTATCAGTTTGTCATATTTACTTTCATGTCAATGATTAACAAGACATAATTAGTGTCTAATTAGTGTCCTTGGGTATTAAAATTAACCTTTTAAATACATATTTTACGAAAGGAATTGGAGTAAATGAACATGAGACCATAACACATATATTAACTCCAACTGCAATAATTTTATTGAGCTGTATGGCCATTTCAGAAATTAATTCCCCATCAGCAGCACTAGAACCCAAACAAAGGAAATCCATATTCAAAAAATGTTTAAAATAAATAAACCAAACGAAATCCGAAAAATCAGTAAAATCTAATATAGCAAAGGACAAAACATGTACATTTTCCAATTCAGTGAATGTTTTTGAAGTATTTAAACTGTCTGCTGAGCTTTCATAAATATTTTACTCACATATTCAAATAACAGTTACATATGAAAGTTAGACACATGTCAGCTGCTTGCAATTGAGGGAATTCGAAATAACTCAAAATATTATTGAGTTAACTTGCCAGTCAGACTGAGTCATTTAATAACTACCTCACAGTAGAAAGAATTGATAATTTTTTTGGTCTGATAGGTTTAGGCTAGAGGACAATACATTTGAACATTTGATGTACATAAAAGATTATCAGTAATCACATCAGTTAACTTTTTTTGGCTGTTTTTTAATTTTGCAATAATAGGTATGCAAGGGCTATTCCATTAAAATGCATGTACCAGAGTTGGAAAGCAGTATTTCACTACCCCCGCAGCCAAGAGTAATGATCAAATATTAGTTTAGCAATAAGATACGAAATCGACAAGAACCCACAAGAATTTTCATTTTCTGCCTTCCGACCCTGATACATCCTTTTTAATGGAAAAGCCCGAATCCTTTCCTTCATGGCTCTTACAAGTAATTTTCATTTCCTAGCATGATAAATAACTCTTGAAAATAAATGATAAAAACAAAATGTCGGCTTCAAATGTAATTTGTAATTTGATTAATTACATTTGCAAAGTAATTGTAATTTAATTAATTACATTTGCAAAGTAATTGTAATTTGATTAATTACATTCCAAAATTATTGTAATTGTAATTTGATTGAGCATTTTGGGAAAGTAATTGTAATTTAATTAATTACTTTCCAATGTAATTGACCGCATCCCTGATTTTTATTTTGTTTTATAGAATTGTTGATTATATGCTCTAAATGCGCATTTTTTATATTAGTCTACATGAAAAAAAACAAAATATCGATTTTGACACAAGTGTTATGCTACAAAAAAAAATCATTGCTTTAATTTAGGGCTTTAAATTTACTATAGAATTGTTACATGTAGTCCTATTCACTCCTATTGGCTTTTGATTTTTTTTTTCATATTGCTCGATCTTCATTAAACAAAAGGCCCAACGATTGTGACATATGCCACATGTTATTCGAACATTTTTTTTAATTTAGGGATTTCGTTTTGAGTGTAATTGTTGCATCTAGTCTGTAGATATTTTCGATGTTTTAGATCTGTAGATGTTTCACCAGCAGACTAGATTCCTTGAGCTAGCCGGCAGTTTAGCGGCGAGCACTCTTTGACCCTTCTTTCAAAATTACGTTTTGTCTTATGCTTTTTCTGTTCCAAGATAGTGGTCATTGAGTTAGTAGTCTACCTGTATTGGGTTTTATTCGCGTGTTTATGATACTATAGGGAAACGGGATAGAGAAAGGGGAGGTTTGGGTACCTATAAACCGGTTTAACCCTACCACTGGCTTTTGCTGGTGCCGGTACCAAGTCCGGCTATCCCGAGTTCCTATCGTTATTTATGTTTGTCTCTTGTTTTCATTATTGTTTTTCTGGTGCAGTTTGCTTGTAGATTGTGGCATGTGATTGTAGTTCCTGGCCATTGTAGGTGTTTGCTGTTTTCCTGTTTTTGTAATGTAATGCAATAAAATTTTCGTATTTTAATGTGAGCTCAAATTCGGTTAATTTCAAAAATGTCAAAAACTATTTTTTTTTTAATTTTTGCATACAATTTGAAATTTTAGCAATTTAATTGTATTATACATAATTCTGAACGTAAAAATTCTTAAGATATGATAGAAACTTTGGTAAATTTCCTGAAAATCTGAAAGAATACTTTACTCGGATTTTACCAAGCAATCATACTTTTAGCATTTTACTAAATTAGAATATTAAACTCTTTCAGAAATCCTTAAAGACCGCTGTTTTGGTTTTATTTATTTTATTTTCCATCATAAAGTATTTTGTCGATTCTTTTATCATAACTTTTCTATGGTATTTTTGTTTTGATAAGAATAAACTTTTTCACACATTGAATGCCAAAAGAAAATAATTTCTAGCTTTGTAAATTTCTCGGAATTTCAAAGACTACTTTTTTCGGAGCAACAATAACTTAGAATTTGTTACAGTAAAACAAGCATTTTTATGGAAGTTACATAAACTGAAAAATACCTATAAATGTTTGAAATTCAGATCTTTATGAAATTTAGAGCCTGTCCTGTCGCTGGCATCTAATGTTTCATAATCACCAGGTAATTATCTATTTTACAACCAACTTCAATACCATACTACTCCTCCATACTTTAATCGAAAATAGAAATTTAACAAAGAACACAGGTGTTAACGACAACAGATAATTCTTTATACAAATATTACAGCAGAAACAAGTCTTATTATGGTTGTAATAGTTATAATACAATGAAGGGCTTCCACGTGCAAGTACTCTGGTAAGACCTTGGGTTGTCGCACTGAATTTTTTTTTCTTGCTTACATAATTCAGAAGATTCATGCAATAATGAGATAATACTAAACTCTTAAAATACACGTAGGAGTTCTTGTAGGTTAAAAGATGGGATATCAACACTTCATTACTAGTAAGGAGTGAGGCAGTCCCGGGGACAGTACTGGATAATTGTAATGGTAATTATATACTGCCATCTGGGAGTTGGTCTAGTATAATGGGAATAACTCTTTAAATCAGTAAGGCGTTTGAAGCTCTCTGTTTTGTCGATGTTTTTTAAGCATTGATGTGAAAAGAATTATAATCATCTATGTTAATTAGAAGCTTAATTTATATTTATGAAAATGTTTAAAACAAGCATAAAAGTATTTTTTAAGAGTTATGTTATCTATTCCTGTTGTCTCCCTTAACCTATGTCTACCTTATCAATGACACATTCGGAATTGTTTGCTTATTGTCAATTTCACAAGTTGTCAGCATGTTATTACACAAGAACTAATATAAGTCACGTCATTTCATACTGAGATTTCATGATAAAATTGAAATTCGAAAATGTTTCCGCCCTAAACATGACGATTAAGGATTATGACGTTGAAAAGTTTGTTTGAAACGTCATATGTTTTCGTGCAAAATGCTGTATCCGGGTAATTTTAATACCCGGAAGTTTAAAAACTAAATGAGACTTAAAGGCTTTATAACAGAAATGGCAAAGCAGAAATTGAATCACTATTCATGTTTCCATATAATTAACGATGTAATCATTTTAGCACTTTGTTGTTGGGGTAAAAAAAAATGCTAAGATAGTATTTTCAGAGGAATAACTGTTAATGCAATAGAAAAATTATATCAAAGTAAAGTTCATTGTTGAAGGCCTCATGGTGACTTCAATGTGAAAAACAACAATAAAAGCGTTGTTCCATTGCTTTGTGTTTCCATGTATTTGGGGAGATTTTTAGCGTGCATTTACTCCATATCCCTTCATTGATGATATTAAGATTTACAGTAAATTTTTCAGTATTTATTAAAGGAAGCGGGTCCTACTCTTTTCAATCGTAATAGTAACTACATGTACAGTGAAGATGATTTTGAAATCGGAGTGTGCATTATTTTGAAGACGATCATATCGTCGATCTTTAGATTTTATAGAATTTCATAATGTTCACTTGAACTAGTTTGTTATCCAGATATATGTGTCCCAATTCGAGTTCGAGATATAAAGTATAATATGTAGTGGCTGAGCAACTTAACGTCTTAATTTCAGCAAAAACGTTTCCCCTGCAAAAAATGTCTTTTACACTAGAAAGTGATCTGTTCATGTCAGAGAAGGGATGCTCATTTTGCCAAACATGAATAAAGCATTAATAATAGAAACGGTTACCCAATCGATAGCCAACTAACGCACACAGAACATGCAAGTTTTTTTTCTTCTTAGTTTCTATCTGTACGGAAAGCATTCAACAGTTTTAATGTATATACTATCTACTGTGTGCCAAAGGTCTAAATTTCAAATACATTTTAGACATTTAAACATTTTATAATTTTTGTTTCATGTGTGTTAGTTGCTGTTATGTGATCATGTAGTCTTTTCCAATTTTATATTGTTCTGTTGAAAAAAAAGAACAAAATTAGAATGCATTTTTTGCACATTCTTGACCAAAACCTTCGGGAAGTTTTGTGTTTGATTTTTCTTTCGTAGTGCTACAGTGTTTTATTAGCAGACTAGGCTCCTTGATTTAGCAGTTTAGTGGCGAGCACCCCTTGACCCATCTTTCAACATTTCTCTCCTATCAAGATTGTGTTCATGGAGTTAGTACCTTTATTAGGTATTATTCGTATGTTATGATTGTATAGGGAAAAGGGACAAATAAATAAATGGAGGTTTTGGGTACCCATGAACCGGTATAATCCTACCGCTGGCTTTTGCTAGTGCCGGTACCAAGTCCGGCTCGCCCGAGTTCCTATCATTGATTACGTTTGTCTTTTGTCTTGTCTGTGTAGTACCTTGGAAGATTGTGGCATGTGCCTATAATTTTCAGGCATTGTAGATGTTTCCTGTTATCCTCTCTAATAACTTCGGAAATTGATAAATGATTTGGAATTAAGATGTCATTTAATAAACTCCTCCAGATGCAAACCAAGAAATGGAACTTAAATTCTTGTATGAGTTATGAGCGTTATGTTTCAGAAGCATCGATATCCTTAAGCTCTATCCATTCAAACAAGGTTAAATATTTTTATGCACGGATTTTGTACATGACTTGGTAAAAGTTTACTTTAAATGCAGAATATAGATTATGTATTTTTTTTCAAATTTGTATATACAAAGTATAAGCAGGTCATGCAAATGAAGGGAAGCTTAAAATAGAACCGATTTGTGCCAATATTTTGTCATTTCATTTTTTTCATTGATTTTCAAAGTTTTTACTTATGTTGTTCTATTAGGAAAGCATTTCAAAACTAAAGATAAAGAGTTTTCATTCGTATTAGAAATTTTCTTTGACTTGTACCCCTCGACACAAAATTACTCTTATTTTTTAAATGTTTGATTGCTTGGTATTAGTTTAAAAATAATAAGCGAGCGAAGCTCGCTCTTTATGGTAGAAACGTGGTAAAAATGGGATTTTTCAAATAGCCATTAATAGATCGTAGCTATAAATAAATTTCATTTGATGCTGTTCAAATTTTTCGTCAAACATCGTCACCATCGAACTGTCGCGTGACTATTCTTCCAATATGGTGACATCGAACTCTCGTACCTGCGTGACTATTGAACAGAGTGTGAAATTTTCATTGCAAACACTTCGTCAGAGTTATGGAATATATTTACTAATGTTTGCTTTAAAAAGCATAAATGCAAATGTCTGGAATTCTTTTTGCATTTTTGTGCAAGATATTGCTATTTGTCGTAGCCGAAAACTCAAGTCCTTAGTAATTGTTGCTACGGAGCTGTAATATTCTGTCACATTTTATGCACAGGAGTCTGAAATCTTATCAATATGTAAAATTTTTAAAAAAAACCAACAGTGAAAGCTACGAGAAAGTGTGTTTTATGATACTAAAACAGCTGTAGATAGGCACCAAAGTGTTATTAAATATGCGTTCGTCTCGATGTTAAATTTCAGTCAATCGATCGGTATGTTTATTTCAGGTGTAACGTTTCACTTTATTTTTGTTCTAAAAATAGCCAACTAAATAAGAACGGTGAACGCAGATGTCATGATAACGTTAAGATGGCTTTAAGTCAATGCAACACCTTCAGTGAACTCACTGAAGGTGAAGTTATTATAACTGACAAAATGTCTTACCTTGAAATTAAGATGTATCCGTTTCCTTAATTCTTAATTTTAATGGGTGTACAATTGGCGTGTATAATTGACCAAAAACTTTCAAATAAATTGGCATTACTCATTAAGACACCATAAGGCCAAAATGATTGTTAAAATTGTTGATCATTAAATGAAAACAACTTAAGATAAGATCATTTTTATTGACCTAATCAGAGGGCCCATAACGGGCATATAAATAAGATACAATTTGGCGTCTGCTACACCGGAAATGTTCACCTTCACTTCAAGGACGGATAAAATATAAAATTTTAGTTTCCTAATTTTTGGGTTATTGGATGTGGTTTGTTTCCATTGATTTATTCACTTTTTTACCTTTTCGGGACCATTTAGGGCTTACTATATGGTGTGAGGTTCCTCACTGTG
>MJUU01023856.1:22471-34412 GCA_002080025.1 Modiolus philippinarum
AGTGCTGTTGAGATAGCAATGCATTCTGAGGTAGCACATATATACCGGTAGGCCTAAATTAGGGATATATAATGTTGAGATCGTGAATTATGAATAGGATTGATTGTAAATTTGAATGTTTTTCTCTGATTTGATGAGTGTATTTGGGGGACTTGAGCAGAATTGTCAAGTCTCACACATCGCCATTACCAATTAAACAAACAGCGTTATTTTGATACCATGAATTCAATTTCTATCCAAGTGATGTGAAAAAACACCATAAATATTTCCACTGCTTTGTAATTTATCCAGGTAACACTACTTTTTTAAGAACTTCAAAATGGAATAAAAAAGATAACAGGAAACACCTACAATGGCCGAAAAACATAGCCACAGTTCAGGTTGCACATGTCTGAAATAAACCCCTCTTGTTATTGTTACCTGACCAAAAAAAGCTTAACGAGATATTTCAGAAAACAGGGTCTGGTAAATCTGTTTGTCGAAGCCAGAATATTTATTTCCGAAAGTTTGAAAGTAAGATTTTTTTAAACACTTAAGGGAATAAATATTTAAAGAGTCAAACGCTTATCCCCTTAGTTCAATGTTTTATTCAAGTTTTATCTCCCATAAAATACATACAGCATGTAAAACAAAATCAAAATTAGCGTAATTCTACCATTTTCTGAACAGAATTACAAGATACGTTTATAAAAACATAAAATATAATGTACAAACACTTTGTACACTGAGACATGAATGATATATATTTTGCATTTTTATATGTGCATTTACTCCATATCCTTTCATTCACAATATCTATGGTATGAACTAAAAAAATCGACAAAAATACTATAAAAGCTAAGGTTTGTTCAGCTATTCATAGCTGCACAAAAGATAAAAGTCAAGATATTTGACAACATCACTGAGAAGTCATATTTTACCACTGAGAATTTCCCCTTTTCAGATATTGAATTCACACGTCTTTGGTCTCAGCTTTAGCCAGGGTGATTTGACATCACTGTTCGTTCGTCAGTCCATCGTAAACTTGTCATTCAAACATGTCCAAGATCTTATTCCCTGAAACCACTGGGTCGATTGGAATGAAACTCTGTCACAATGGTACCCTTTAAAAATTGTATCCATTGCATAAGTCTGCACCAAATCAAAGATGGCCACCAGCGGGACAAAAAATTTAACATTTGTCCCTATGCCACTGAAAAAAACATTCAAACTTTGGTCCCTGAACCACTGATCAAATAGGAGCTAAACTTGATCACAAAAAACTCCGGGATATCTCTTCGAAATGTGTGCCCAGCAGGACAGTACCAAATCCAATACGTCCACCAGTAGGGAAAGAATTTTTTCATCGGATCCTGGTAGGGAATTTATGCCCCTATGATCACTGAAACTACTGTTTATATCGGTCATGGTTTTACGGTGAGCGATACAGTCGGAGAGCCTCTTATTTATTCTTCGCTCTTTTTTAAGGTTGCACCTCCTTCATATTACAGTTTGCATTATGATCGAGTTTCATTTAACTTTGTCCAGATCAATCATCTTTTAAGATAGTTCAAGATAGATGACAACTTTTTGTCTTAATTGGTGACTGCAACATTATATTGGGAGATAAAACTTGAACGGGTTTTTTTCTAAAACAATAATCCCATGAAACATTCACACAGATTAATCTAAGACTTATCAATTTAGTTGTTGGTCAATAAAACATTTAATCAGGATACAGAGCATGTTTTAAAATTGATGGCATGTTTTTTATCTTAATTATTAAAAGTGTTTTATTATTAACATCAGACATTTTTGGTTCAGCTTTAAACATGTTTTGAGGTGCTTTTTGACTTATATAAACATGCCTCACAATAAAATAAAAGACTTTCTCCAATGGGGATGTTCTATTTAAGGTAGATAGACACTGTTGCGCTGCGCAATGCAACCGCGCATAAGAAAAATAAAGAGTCGGGTACGGGGTAGGTTTGATTTTCGGGCCGGAATAGTAATTTGACGGCTTTCCTTTGTGACGTCATAATTGAANAATTAACTCCCTTTTCCCGAAAATAATGTTTCAACCGGAAACTTTGTAAAATATCTCCGTTAAAAGCATGGTGACATATTCATTTTTTAATTGTAACCAATAAATTACATCATAAACTATCTGTTCACAAAAATACACCAAATTCTCATGGATAAAATGTTAATTTATATTAAGCTAAAATTTGCCTTTCCATATTTTCCCTGTGCATTCTTTGTAAACTTAGGTGAAAAATGGCTAAAAAAGAGCAAACTTTGATCTCAATTGTAGAAAAAAACAAGCATGATGACCCATACTTTTTATTACAGATTTTGGGTAAGTAGGATTGATTCTTCAATTGCGCCGACTTACAACAAAATCTCATTGACAGGAATATTACTGTCTATCTACCTTAAGCGTATGAGATCACTACACGTATTTTCAACTTATTTTGTTATTTGATTTTAACCTTTTATCATGCGAACATAATTAAAATACAACTTTACTGTGATAATAAACGTAGCTAAGTATTGGACTTTCGAATTTGGAACTCTCTTGTAATTGAAGGCGGAAACGATCCCCTCAAATACCAGTGAGACGGAGTGACTGGATTCTTGATCGATTGAAATAAATATATACCACATAAAAAACAAATATCTATGAAACTGAAATATACCCTTATAATTGCTCCTACATGACAAGTCTTTAACTAAATTTTAATTGACGGAAACAATTTACCTGAGGCGCTACAACAGATTGAATATAAACCACCCTAAGCTCAACAGTTTTCATTAATTAGTGATTCCCTCTCAATAGAAAAAAAGAAGGGAAACGGGGAATGTGTCAAAGAGACAACGACCCAAAGGGGAGCAACAACAACTCAAAGCCAATGTATTGATGTATTGATTTTTTTCGTATAGTATCAGAAATGTATTCCGTTTTGATCACGACTTTATTGGAAATTGCATAACTTGTATTGTATATGTAGTGGTTGTGGGTTTTGTGGGCATGTAGTGTCTGTGGTCTTCCGTCTTCTGGTGTTCTTGATTTTACCTTGTCTCTGGACTTTGATTTATGTAATCTTGTGCTTTGTTAGTTCGGTATTCTACTGCCGTTGTTTTACATTCTGCTTTGATAAAATTAATAACCATCAAAAATCAATATACTGTTACCCTCATAGACGGCTTAAAACTTGAATGCACTTACATTGCTTTAAGTTATTTTTGACAGAGCAGGACATGCTTACCCTTCCGGAGAACAGTTTCATGGGAGTTCACATTGTATGTGCCTTGTTTGAATGTTGTGTTTTATTCTTGCGTTTGGTAATGAGTATTTCCTTTTGGCATACTTTTGGATTATGGCTTTACATAAAATTTGATTCTAATGTTGCTGATGAGAGGTTACTCCTGGAAACGCGTGTATTTTTTATGCAACTTGGGTATTTTTTTTGTATTTTGAAACATTGGGCCGATGCCGATGCCACTGCTGGTGGACCAGAGGTCCCCGATGGCATTCACTAGCCCAATAGTAAGACTTGTCTGACATGAATATTTACCTTGCGTTTTGTAGAAATTTCCTGTTTTTATCAAAATTCAAACCACTTACAAATACCGATGCTTCATTTCGTTTATGACACTCGGTAGATGTCCTTGGTACTGGATTTGGCCTCCTATTTCGATATTTTTGGTAATGAGTACTTTTTTATGGCTTTCCATATCATTTGATTCTCATACTGCTAATAAGAAGTTATTCTTTGAAACACGTGTTTAGCATAACGAAATTTACCGGTTTTTATGCAACTTGGGTATTGTTTTTTGTATTTTGTAGCTGTCCAACGTCGACGTCATTGTTATAGTGTTCTTGTTTTGGGATTGTCTTTTGACTTCCATTGTTGTAAATACCATCCGTTGTTCCTCTGGTATTCTACTTCTTTTTTTTTGAACTATTAATATCAGCAGTAAAATACCAAAGGAACAAAACAACAACAGTAAAAACCAAAGAAACAAAACAACGGTAGGCGAATGCCAAAAGAAAAAAGAAGCAGATTGCATAAATCAAAATCCAGAGACAGGGCAAAAGTAAGAACGCCAGAAGGCGGAAAACCAAAGACTCTACACAACAACAAAACGCAAATATACAAATACAACGATAAAATACTAAAGCAGTAATAATATGAACCCTCAAAGAGTGACATCAGTTGCTCCAGACGGGAAAACATGTCCTGCTCTGTATACAGCACCCGTCACACGGCCAGTGAGGCATATACGTTTCTGAAATATCTATTAGGTAGCTGATTGGTTAATGTCATTTGCTAACCCTGAGACAAAACCAATTAAAACCATGAAACGTGTAACTTCTCTAACCCTAAAACAGTACCAAGGTTATATTTTGAAAAGCTTTCGTAATCACTTGAGAATTCAAATACATGTATAGACAAGGACAAATCGGTACCACAACCATAAGTAACGAAGACAAAACTAAAATTAAACAAGACAACACAAAGAACTAAGCACTGACAGTGTGAACTACTATAAAAGGATGCGCTAATCACAAAAACTTAGAGTTCGGTGTCTGTCACATTTTATCAACAAGGTGTTCCTGGTAAGTCTGGAACTTTTATGTATGCAGTTTCCTCCTCAAACTTCTAGATATGCTTTTAAAACATGATCTGATAACTCTGTTACTACAAAATGGCATGTCACAACCAGAAGATACACAATGTGCTTTGTTTCTATTCAGGAAATAAAAAATGAAAGGATAAGGTGTAAATGCACATGACAAATTACAAAAACAGGAAAACAGCAAACACAAAGTCTCTATAAATACATGGCATTACCATGGCTTTTATTACTGTTCTTCATCTTGAAATCACCATGAGGTCTTCAACAAACATACCTCATGGTAAGTTCAAGACGGCCCTAAGCACCGGTTCGACGGGAAGTCTTTGCTAAATGTTAAACATCCATGATTCTCTTCTTTTCTTTAAGCCTTGTTAACCTTCCGCTGCTAAAGCTATATTTCATTACTGTAGGGTGCTTTCCTGCAAAATTAAAAACTCAACATTTCTTCTTTCTGAAACAGCAAACTTTTTTGTCAAAATTTATTTGGTTCTGATAGAAAAACTGGCTCAGTTTATGCACCGTCCTATGGAAAATGCATTATAAATAATTGCGCTGTTGTTACCTATACAGTGAATGTACTTTCACTTTCATTTTGCTGTAGTTGTTAGTCTTCTCCTAATTCATAGTGATTGCGATTGCTTCAGCATCAACATGGATGAGTTTTGGCAGGATATTGAGGAAAAATTTTATAAAAAAATCAGCTTTCATGGGGAATGGGAAGGGTTGTATAGAGTGGACAGGGTGTAGGAAAGGAAATTCAGGTTATGGTATTCAGGTTGTGAAATGGCCAGATGGGCAAGTTAAAAGAGAAGCTGCACACAGGTTTGCATATATGATTAGGTACAGAGTGACAAGAAATGATATGCCAATGTAGATGAAAACAACAATAAGCTTGATTGCAGCCATTTTTGCCATACCACTGTGTATAAATGTACAACACATAGAACTCGAACCTCATACCATAAACCAAGACAGAATTCACTGTAAAAACCAAGGACTGTGTTAAAAGATGCATAAACCATACTGTTTGATATGTAATTTAATTTTTGAAATTTATTTTCGAACAGAAATACTTCGTCGTCTATTGTTTTTGCTATAAGAATGGTCATTTTGCTTAATCGGTGTCTTTTCTAAAGCACGTTCCTCTTTCAGTAGTATATTTTTTTCATAATCAATTATTTCCTGCAGTTTTTCATAAAGTTTGTACAGTTTTTGTCTCTTTTCACTCCTAAATGTCTTATGATTAACTGTCTGTTTATGCTTTTTTTTTTAAAATATCAATTTTTTGTACATTTTTTAGAGCTTTATATGATGTACTGCCTATAGGTATTTCACAGTGAAGGGCACTACACAGTTCTAATACAGATTCTCCAGGACCATTGTTTACACAGTGTACAGCAGAATGGGCACGGCCCGAAAAATTACACTTAAATGTCATATTTGAAGGTAATGATCTTCTTATTCTGCGATTGAAACCCTCGACAAAGTTTGTATTCATATTTAATCGAGTTTTTTGGGTAGCTTTTGGTCCCAGTCGTTTATTTATTGTCTGTCTTAAAATTTCCAAGTTTGATTCGGATGAAAGGACGCTTTGATAACCACGGTATCTTAGGAACATTGCAGGCAAAGGACCTTTGCTCACAGTGCCTATGATCTCCCATATAGCAGTATGCAACGGCATCAACCGTGAAGGACATTTTATTTTTCACTTTATTCAGATCTCCTGCATACTGTTTGTTAGCTCTAGATATTTCAGTATTACATCTCTCTGTTATATCTAATGCAAAATTATTCAAACGTTTTTGTCGCTGTAGTTTTGTCCTTCCAGGCATAAGTTTTAATAAATTTGCATCCTTTTTAATCCCTTTTCTCATGTTGTCTGACAAGTGCCTTGTATCGATAAAATGTTCAGGCTCAGTTGATGTTATGTTTTCCTCATATAAATCCTGGGCTGCTTTATATGCAGAACTGTCTGGGTCTGTAACTAAATATTCAACTTCAATATTATCTTGTTTCAGGTCCAACAGACACTCTCTTGCCCATGAATACTCATCTCCGATACTTTTAGCCATAGAAATGTTAGCACTACAATTTTTATTACACATCTCATGTAGTCGGCCTGAGTCAAAGTCAATATCTAGGCTAGAATGTTTAGAACAGAGCTTGTTTTTTCCCACTAATGATAAAATATTATGCTGTGTTGTTGTATTTTCAGCAGCGGTGTAGATGGTTTGTTTTGCTGGTTGAAACGGAGTCCGGCCGATACCTGAGAAAAGCGGATTGTTGTACATTCCATCGGACTGAATACTGATAAGGTGTGGATTTTCCTTGCCACGCAGTTTGTTTATTTCAATTATTTCCCCCCTCTTTCTTTGCATATCCTTTTTATTAACTTTTTCAATTTCTGTCATAACTGCATTTGCTCTTCTTTGCAGGCTGGAAGCAGCTGGAGCTTGGATATTACCACTTAGAAGAATTTTGCGCAAACAAGTTTGAGCTATAGGAGTCTGACTCAGGCCGACTTGAATTGAAGGTCTTCTCCCTGGTTTCCGTGTAGATATCTGCTCATACAGGTTATACCGCTCAGATTTGTACTTGCAGGATGTACATATCACATTTTGTCTGCTCCCCAGACCTCTTATCTCTTCATTTTCCAAGTCCCATAGTAATAATCCATCACAGTCTGGCTTTCTTAACTTGTGTTCTTTAAATACTGAATTCCACATTTCCTCCATTTTATAAATGCAGATAATGCGATGGGAATTGAAATCAGGTCTGAAAATACAGAAAACAACATACATTAAGCACTAATTATTTACATTCAGACTTTGTCATATTTTAAAATTAGAGTTACCTGCCCCTTGGTCATACAGATTTTTCACATATATCAATTTGGTGAATTTGTTAGATTATGATTACCTTATTGTGAATTTTATGCAGAATTATTACTGAATTAACTGAATTGTATATTATTTTATTGTTACTTTACAGTTTTAATGTACTTTTACAGAGTTGAAAAGAATAATAATGATATTTCAGCAAAAAAATTGTCTCAGTATGGCTAATAAATTGCACTTCCCAGTCTTTTAACAGTATTTTCATGCATTTATTATATGCATATGAATAATTTACTCTATGTATAGTATCCTTACCTTATGTTTTTTGCAGATATTTTCCTATATTTGGTGTTATAAACCACCTTAGGCAGTGGACGGAGCAGTTTTGCAGCACGGGGTGCCCTTTTATTCTTTTCTTCTTGAGTGGTATATGGATCATTCACTACAAGATAATGCCTTCTTTTGGTAAGTCTGGTGTACATTGTATGATTATTGTCAATTTTTGCTGGTGAAACTTTTGTTCTTTTCCTGTTATGGGGAATGTATCCTTTTATAAAGCCGTATTTGTTGCCTTTCTTAAATCTACCCATATTAAAACAATGGAATGTCACTTATTGTCACAAGGTGTTTGTATATTTTATATTGTAAGTTTTAAAGTTCAATGTTGGAATCTTTTTATTTTATATAGGTTGAAATCATAGATGCAGTATTTCATAGGTGACACGAAGAAAAACACATGCCCCCTTTAGATTTATATGGATTTTCCAAATGCACCACATGGCAATAATTTGAATTTTTTATGACCCCTGTGAGGACAGCCAGCTTTAACTGATATCATTCTTGCTCCTCTTATCAAAAGTAATAAAATGATGAATGATTAGTATGCAAAGTGCATCTTCAGTACAGTTTAATTCTGATGAAAAGTTTGAAAATATGTGAAAAATTGACCATTTTCACCCATTTTAATAAATACCGGGTAGAATCCACCCTGAATAATTATTGACTTTATCTCACATACATATAAGGAGAATGTTCTATAGTCAGTAATTAAACAACCCACTAATTAGATTTTAACTGGTTTTATTGTTCCAATTTTTTTATTTTTTCTTCATGTTACAGCACCATTTCCACTTTTTTCACCCTTTGCCGCAAACAAGGGTTGAACTGGAAAAATATATTTTTCTCGGAGAAGTCTCCTCAGATTTCTTCCAAACTTGGTATATTGCATTATAACTTATGTCTGCACAAACTGGTATTTAAATGGTCATATTTTGAGACTTTTTATATTTTGTATAGGTTACACATGCGCAATTATTTGCTTCCATTTCACCGGGAAAAATTTACCCCAAGATTGAGGGTAGAATTAAGTGTCAGAAGACATTTGATTGGATATTGGTATTCTGGAAATGTAAATAAATTGAAAGCCCAACTATATATGTTCAAAACCACATAGAAATAAAAAGCATATTTTTTAACACAGAGACAGACAGCATATTGAAAACAAAATGGAATGTTCCAACAAATGTCATCATCATTCACTGCAGATTTAGAAAGCTTCCATAACAACACCAAATTAGGAGAACTTAAGCAAGGGGAACGTATATTTTTTTTTAGCAAAATTAAAAATTCAACATTTCTTCTTTCTGAAACAGCAAACTTTTTTGTCAAAATTTATTTGGTTCTGATAGAAAAACTGGCTCAGTTTATGCACCGTCCTATGGAAAATGCATTATAAATAATTGCGCTGTTGTAACCATCACTATACACGAACATGGCGCCCAAACCCAAATAGCACAAAAATACCACGTGACTGGAGCCCTCAAGGTCATTTGTGACGTCTCCCATTATAAGTCTATGGAGACTTCTTTCATTATATACATGAGGGAAATGTTCCCTGATCTTTCGGACTTATAGAAAAATGAAATTCTGCCTAAAATATCTAGCATATACATTATCTCTTGAACTTATGTAATATTAAGGCTGTATGTTTGTTTCTACGGCAACAGGACACGTTTAATGGAAGGGAGATTCCCAGGTGTGATAAATTCTGTCATATTTTTAGTGGAAAAATGTGGTACCGAACTTTCAGCTGCCATTACTCTGCACTTTGTCATCAGAACTTTCTGGCTTTTTGTCACTGTGTTAACAATATGTTTGCCTATTAAGAGATAATTTTTTTTTCCTAATGGGAATTATCGTTTGGCCAGGAGTCTCTGTTCAGTAAAGTGCTAAATTTTGCATGTAAACGTTAATGATTTTGTGGAAAATTTCGAAAATTACCCTGAAAGCTCGACACCAAAGAGAAAATCTAGCACCGATGTCCAATATTTTTTATATCTGGGTTATATGGGACAGTGTCTCTCACACTAGCACTTTTTAATTCCGGGTTTTAGTATCTGGGTGGCTGTGATACCCGTGGTCCTGAAATTTGCATTTTTTCGACACTTTTTTTCAGCGATATTTTTTTCAACATTGTTTTACAAGTATACCAGTTGCACTGTCCATAAATTATCAAGCAAATATTGATAGCCTAAATAGTCCTCTCTCAGTATATAATAATATTATAAAGCTACTTTTAGTAGTTTTCCGCGGAAATGGACCGCAATCTGACTTTCAAATTTCAAGATAAGTAAAGAGTATCCTTCTTTGTTACGTCATTAATCTTAACTAAAAAATCCGAGAGCAATAATTCTGGTGTCATTTAAAAAGAGCAAGGATGGCCTTTTCTATTGATACCCTACATTTGAGTGTAATACTGGTATATGTAGCTGCCAGTGTTAAATTTCCGTTGTATGGAAATTCCCATAGGTGACACGTAAAATTAGACCAGCTGAACCCCATTTACAAGTCTCTGAAAAAAATTCTGTCTCGTAACTCAAAGCCGATGTCTTCAAGGGGTTGATCTGGGTAAGCCTAAAATTTTCCGTTCGTTTAATTATTGAAATCACTAGAACGGTTCATGTCCACTTTAAATATTTTTCAACAATTTTACCACCCCATTTTCTGTTTAGCAGTCATCAGTATACCCTGTCTCCCCAGATTATTTGGTGCGTTCAGGACTTGATTTTGTGTGTAAAGTTAGCAGTAAGTAAATTTGCATTTGATATAAAATTATTTCTTATGCAACATTCTGTAGTTTAAACTTGTGTGAAATTAAGTATGAACAATGATAGTTATTTCTAATAGTTTGAACTGAAATATATGGATGTTCTGAACAGTATAGGCTGAAAAGTTTACTCAATATTGATCAGTATTAAACACTTTTTGTAAAAAAAATGAGTCGTTTAATTTCTAACAAAAACTGAGACTAGAAAGAAAATTAAAATATATTAAATTTTTTGAAAAATCTGCCGTTCCATATTTTTCTAAAATTCGAATAAAATGTGTAAAAATCAATTAAACTGCTGAATCTATGCTTTAAGTTCCACCTCTGTCAAGAAATCTGCTTTTTACAAATTTTCATTGTCTTTGGATATCATTGCAAAAATGTAGAAGCAATGCACTCGTTATAAATAACCGGATGTCGGGTAGTTGTTTTCATGACATATTTATTGCTGTGTGGAAAAAAATATCACAATTTCAAAATGTTTGATCATGTCTTTGGCAATAATTCTTTGTATTGACTTTAAAAAAAAATACCAGAAAAGAAAATAGTTATTACCCCATACCAAAGGTCTATCCCTCAACTTAAGACTTCTAGAAGTTCGTTTAATAAAACGCTTACAAAGTGTCACTTATTGAATACACTGGAAATTTTCTACAGTCCAACCACAGCACACTAGTTTTTTTTTTTTTTTTTTTTTTTTTTTTTTTTTGACAATGGCGGTTCTCATTAGGTCCGTGTTGTTCATCTGTGTATTTGTGTCTTCATGTTTTCTTTTCTGTGAAGTCATACTCATGGGCTGTCCTTTTTTCTAGGTGTTTCCGGTGTTGCATTATCCTTAAAATATTCATATCTGTACTGACGGTTTGATTCTCACTTGCTTTTCAAAATTCTTTAGGTGAATGCTAGCATTTGGTGCCAGAACAAATAATTATGCATGGATATTTGAAAACAATCTAGTTTAAAATTACAAAAACAGGAAAACAGCAAACACCTACAATGCCCAGTAACTACAATCACATGCCACAATTTACAAGCAAACTGCACCATAAAAACAATAATGAAAACAAGAGACAAACATAAATAACGATAGGAACTCGGGATAGCCGGACTTGGTACCGGCACCAGCAAAAGCCAGTGGTAGGGTTAAACCGGTTTATGGGTACCCAAACCTCCCCTTTCTCTATCCCGTTTCCCTATAGTATCATAAACACGCGAATAAAACCCAATACAGGTAGACTACTAACTCAATGACCACTATCTTGGAACAGAAAAAGCATAAGACAAAACGTAATTTTGAAAGAAGGGTCAAAGAGTGCTCGCCGCTAAACTGCCGGCTAGCTCAAAGAATCTAGTCTGCTGGTAAAACACTGTCGCA